>CM031238.1:486242685-486422911 GCA_018340775.1 Taxus wallichiana var. yunnanensis
GAACCCATTCACCCTTAAATCCCCCTTCATTCATATCCTCCTCGATGGGAGTTGCCAAAATTTACTCGTTTTAACACTAAAGAGGATCCTCAACAACACTTGCGATCATTTAGACATGCTTGTTATTTGATTGCCCATGATGATGCCTTGTTACTCCATGCCTTCCCCATGTCCTTATCAGGACCGCGCCTTGGAGTGGTACAGTGCTTTAACCCAGCACTCGATCTTCTCTTTTAACCAACTAGCCCAATCTTTCTTGGATCATTTCTCCATTAACATTGCCAAGAAAGTATCTATCACTGACCTCTATGCCATCCGACAATTTGAGGACGAATCTATCGCAGATTTCGTTGGACGATGGCGGGGCCTTATCAACCAACTTACGTATGCCTTGCCTCAAACCAAACTTATCGAACTGTTTACGCGGGCCTGCGCTAAGCACATCTCCCCCACCCTCCAAATTCAAACTTTCCGTACATTCGACGAGGCCTTTACCATGGCTCGGAAACTAGAAATTCGAGCCTTAGAAGAAGAGAAATTGCGGTTGCGTAACAAAAACCCCAATTTCCGAACTCCAGATTCTACCAACAAGCCAAACACCACCACTCCTCACGCGTCCACTTCTTCTAAATCAAAAGGAGCTGTCCACGCGGTAATGGTCAAATCTCAAACACCGTCAATACTCCATGAAAACCACTTATAAGTACAAGGCCGAGCCCACCAATTACACTCCCTTGGGAGAAACTTATGGCGTCATCCCGGAGAAATTGCTCAAAGCTGGGCCTATCACCTTGCCCCTGTTAAACCTCACTCTGGGTTTGACTCCACCCATGCAATACCTTCCTGGTACAAAGAAAATGACTTTTGTAACTTTCACCGCGTAAAAGGACATAGTCATGAAAACTGCAAGATGTTGAAAAACATAGTGCAGGAAATGGTTGACACTTGGGATATAACCCTCGATAATCCTAACGCCCTCTAACCGAAATCTGAAAATTTTCAACAAGCCATTCCCGAATCACTCATCCAACGATGAACGTAAACCAAGATATCTTAGGCCAGGAGAGTGTTCATGAGATCCATGCAGTCTTCGATTCTCAGCCAAAAGCCTCTATTGAAAAAATTTTGAATCAAGCCTCTCCACCAACACAGGAGTCTGAACCTCCTTCACCACCATCAAGCCAAAGTGAAATCATTCCTTTACCCATAAAAGAGTTAACTGCCCGGACTTCTCTTCTCATCGATGAGTCTTCTTACACCACATCCCTACAAGACTGTGAGCGGATGTTATCTAATTTATCTATTTCCCAAACGTCCCCTTCTACCGCTCTTGCTGCACAAGAGGAAGGCTCGCCACTCCTTTTGACATCCTTAGACGAGAAATCTCTTACACTGACATCACCACATTCTTTAAACATGACAGATCCCCTCAAACACGCCCTCCTACCTATTAGTCCCTCATCGCCTAAATCTTTTCAACGACCGGTTGACCTCTTAACATCTATTGATACAGTGCCTCATCTACCTCCTGTGTCACACCCACAGTGGACTGGAATCACAACCCGTCGTTCCTCTGTACAAAAATTACAAATCACACCTGGAGACTGTCATTCCACAGAAGATAGACAGGCCCTATGGGAACGTTTGAGTACCCCTTTTTCTACTCAAATGCAAATGACTGATCCTGATGTCTCCACCATATACCCGAAGTGTTTACAGAAGCTTAAAATGCCCCTGTTCTCACCTTCACCCCCCTCACCTCTACCAAATGCCCCGTCCACTTCTATCAACTTAACCGGATCTTCCCCTACGCTGGGACCTCACCAATGCCTGGTCTAACGCACCCGCCTTTAAGCGACTCGATCTATCCAAAAATAAATCCGTCTCGCCACCTGGGAGACAAACTCAATCCGTGCCCCTATCAAAATCAAAACCATCATCGTCATACCTACCTTCCATATTGGGACCCCATCCTCTACCTTACATCAATATATCATACCTCCTTGCGTTTTCTTCAAAACAACCTACGCCTTCGCACCCATACAGAAATTCCAAGGTATAGCAACACCGTACTCGCATATCTCTGGTCCACCTATCAACCCTAAACAAATTCCATCATCAAAAGATTTGTTTTCGGTCACTCCTATTTCCCGTGGTTGTTTTTTCGATACCACATCATCTGCGGCCTCATCATCAACATAACCTGCGCACCAAAGAAATCACGTTTAGTGAAAACCACGTATCAACACCCCTCGGCTAAACCACCACCGTGCGAACCAACCACGCCCAAACATTACCAAAACCTGCACAACCAATACCCTCATCCTCTTCCGATTTTGACCCACTCAAAGGATCTTACGCCAAAATCCTTGCTATGTTGGTGGAGAATGCGACCATTTCCCTACCTCCACTTAGACCTTATGATCCATCTAAACCCCGACCTATGGGTTACGATGAGTCTAAAATCTGTGCTTATCACCGCACACCAGGACATGATGTGGAGGGATGCAAAGCTCTAAAAACCATCCTTCGTCAGTCACCTCTCCCAGATAGAAAGATTAAGAAAGACAACTTACGAAGGGAGAGACCTTTAGTTTCCATTCCCTCTCCTATACCATCTGTCCCCGCCTCACCAAGATCTATCATTATTACAACCCCACCTCTTGAAGACCATGAGTTATCCCAACCATCTTCCTCATCTCAGTCTACGAGATTAATATGATTAGTGTCACTACTCGAGGCGAGAAAAACAATGGGAAAGCGAAAAGAAAACACACTGCGGCATCTCTTTCTCCGTCAAACATCCGATTGCATCACCACCTAAAGTGGTCATTCACGGACCGCGTCTATCCCATCTCTAATGGCATTGCCCACCGAAATATGATTAAACGGCTTCACCAATCGCCCGTAAAAATGACACCGTATGATCTCATTCAGGACTTCGAATCTCATCGACAAGCTCTCGTTGAGATCATTGAGGATAGAGGTTTTACCTAATGAAACCCCGCCTGTCGCCTCCATTCTAACACCCAATCACGTTGCTTCTCTCACCAAACAACCCACTGCCCCCAACCATGCCGTCTCTGTACAACAAGTGCTTTGCTTGATCAGGTTTCTCCGAAGACGAAATTGTTGACTTTGGTACAGAAGATCCTGACCCTGCTCTTTTCATCTCAGCTTACATCCGGGACATTCGGGTATGTCGTGTTATGATTGACGGGGGTGCTAGCCTAAACATCATCTCTTCAAAAGCCTTCCAACAAATGAATATCCCTTCTAGTTGCATGTGTGCCAACCCCATCATGTTGCGGTCATTCAATGACACTATTACTTCTACCTTAGGCACCGTGATCCTCAACATTCGGGTAGGACCACATACTTTACCCGAACTCTTCTATGTCTTGGAGGGAGAGTTCGATATAATATATTCTTTGGGTCGTCCTTGGATCCAAGCCATGGGATGCGTTCCCTCAACATTACATAGATGCATAAAATTTGAGTATGAGGGGAAGTCCTACACCGTAAAAGCTGACCCTCCCCCCTTTAAAACCTGCAATATGTTATACCGCCCTAACGATGTGCTTATACCAATCAAGACACCCATACATTCAACCCAACCATCCTCTTCAAATGTACCTCAACCATCCACCTCAACCGCGCCTACGCCTTCAACTGATGAAACCACCATCGCAAAAACCACTTCCCTTCCCGCAGCTAACATTCCAACCTCCGACCCCTTAGTAGATGTTTTTCAGCGCCTTACGCTGGGGGAGTACCGCCTATATAACGTTAGTTCTTTCCCTACCCCTGGGAGTTCGGAAAATTACATGCACATCCCACCTACAACCATCGCGTGGGGAGGTAATCTCTACGGACCACCCCATTGCCGCACTAACCTAACATATGGGGGTGTTGACGCATCCTCCATTACCCCGAACCTCCTCTTAGTGTGGTTCCTTTCCAATCCGATTTTCAATACTTGACAAATCGTCAAGCGCCTCACCTTCTTGACTCATTTGTGCGTGGAAGGCTTTGGTTTGGCCTTTACGAACAAGGCCGACATACACTCATTCCGTGACTACCAGTAAACATAATGATCGTGGTGGTCTCGATTTTCCGAAACACCTACACGGGAGACACTCTCCTGCCATTTGTATCTGGAAGAAGAAGGCGTCGCCCCTACCAAACCATCATCACCCACTTTGCCATCATCACCATGAGAATCTATAGACCCTTAATCCATCCCTCCTAACTTTTTTTTCATAAATGCTATCTTCATAGGTCCTCTCACTTATCAACGCATGATAATGAGGACCCATCTTCTCTTCCCTTACGTATCTAGACATGATCGAAGAGGATTCACCTTTGATTAATGTTGTTGAATGCCGGGATGATGACTCCATCCTCACTTACCTTGGCGCGGATGATTCTTATATTCAACGAGCCTTACCATCTGAAACCCAAACCATCTTTGAATGAATCTACCATAGAAATCAACATCCACACAGAGGAGGATCCTCACATTGTGAAGATTGGACAATCCCTTAACACATCGAGAACAAGCCGCCTTTACTACCTTTCTCCGTGTTTCATGACCAAGCTTTCGCATGGTCTTACTGTTGACATGCACGGGAATTGATCCTACCATTGCTGTCCATAACATCATCCTAAACCCGATTCCAAACCAATCAAACGAAATTGAGAAAAATTCATCCACGCATTGCTCTCTTGGTCAAAGAGGAGCTCCAACGACTCCTTTCTGTTTCCTTCATCTTCCTATTGACTATCCTCAATGGATTTCTAACATCGTGCACACTGTCACTAAAGTGACAGGGGGGACTTCGGATATGCATGCATTTTACGGGATCTTAACCTCGCTTGCCCTAAGGATGACTTCCCTTACCTAGCATTGACCAACTTGTTGATCTAGCTGCAGGTCATGAGATGCTCTCTCTCATGGATGGCTTTTGAGGATACTGACCAAATTTTGGTTGCCCTGCCGATCAACACAAAAGCGCCTTCATAACTCCTTGGGGAACCTTCATTATCATGTCATGCCGTTTGGCCTTAAGAATCTTTGGTGCTGAACCTATCGGCGGGCTATGACCTACATTTTCATGACATTATGCACACTATCCTTGAAGATTACGTCGGACGATCTTCTTGGCAAGTCTAAACATCGTAGTGAACATCTTGATGTTTTAACCATTATTTTTGATCGCTTTGTTACAATATTACATCGCCTTCAACCAAAGAAATGTGTCTTTGGTGTTCTTTCGGGAAAACTTCTTGGCTTTATCATCTCTTTGCGTGGCATTGAGGTCGATCCATCTAAAGTCAAAGCTATCCTAGAAATGCCCCACCCAAAAATCTCAAACAATTGCGTAGTTTACAAGGTAAGCTCAATCTATCCGACGTTTCATCTCCCAACTCTCGGATCGGTGTCAACCTTTTCATCACCTTCTTAAAAAGGACATTGCCTTTCAATGGAGTGAGGAGTGTCACCAAGCCTTCGAAGCTCTCAAATCCTATCTCTTGCAGCCACCCATGTTTATCCCACCCCAGGACGACCGCCCTTTCTACCTTTATCTTTCCGCCACTGACCATGCTATAGGTGCTATGCTCGCACATCGGGATTCGGCACGACGAGAACATGCCATTTATTATATAATTCATACCCTCGTGGATTATGAGACTAGGTATACACATGTAGAAAAATTGTGCCTTGCCCTATCATTTGTAGCCACCAAACTCGACATTACCTCCTGAATCACAAAACTTTTGTCATCACCAACACAGACCCCATTCATTATATGTACGCCAAACCGCATCTAAACCAACGTATCGCTCGATGGCTTATGCTCCTCGCTGACCTTGACCTTGAATTCGTACATAAATGAATTCAATCAAAGGACAAACTCTTGCGAGACCAACTTGTGGAGGCCCCTTTACCTAGGGAACAATTTACTAATTTTACCTTCCCCGACGAACTCATCGCCACTCTTTCACTCCGGGAAGAGTTGTATCAAATGACCCTCTTCTTCGATGGATCTAAATGCCAGTTCTCATTCCTCTCGATGCTTTGAGCCTATGCCTCTTTCATTCGACGACTCGATTTCCTTGCACTAATAATATAGCGGAATACGAGGCCCTTGTTCAGGTCTCAAGTTGCGTTACACTTAGGCATCAAATCTATCAACATTTTTGGCGACTCTCAATTGGTAGTCAATCAAGTTATGGGCATCTACTAATGCAAAAACGAGGAACTTCAAAAATACAAACACTACGTGGATTCACTTCTAGCCTTATTTACTCACTATTCTATACAAACCATTCCACGCTCCACTAACAAATTTGCGGACACTATGGCTTGCTTAGCCTCACAAATTCCCGCACTGTGACTCGAATTATTCGCCGTGGTCCAACAACTTTTGTCCCATCCTATTCAACCCCGGTAGTTTGTACGATAAATATTGTGTCTACTAGTTCGCAGGATACCTGGTACCACCAATTTCACGACTACCTTACAATCTCTGTCCTCCCACCTGACCTTACTAGTAACAGCAAACGTGCTTTTCTTAAAAGTGTTTCGCGTTATGTTGTCATGGGGGACTCCTCTATAAACGTGGCTTTGATGGCATCCTCCTTCGTTGTCTGGCGGCGCGAGGCCACTCATACCATCAACAGTCCATGACGGTATTTGTGGTGGACATTTTAGCGGCCTTGCCGTGGCCAACGAATCCTTCGCCTTGGTTATTATTGGCCTACTCTCAAATAACAATCGCTACTGAATATGTTAAGCGTTGTGTTATGTTCAAAGCAACATGCCAACCTTCAACATACTCCTAGCCACCCGCTCCAGGTCGCTCGAGATCTTTGGCCCTTCTCACAATGGGGTTTAGACCTTATTGGTGAGATTCACCCGACCTCTTCACAACGTCACCGTTGGATAATCACAGCGACCGAATATTACACAAAATGGGTGGAGGCTATTCCACTCATTTCAATCAAAAAAGAAAAAATTGTCGAATTCATTAACCATCACATTATCTGTCGTTTTGGTATTCCTCATCGCCTAATAACAGATAATGGTAAATCTTTTAAAAACAAGTTGTTGCAAGACCTTTGCGACAACTTTGGTATCAAACTTAGCTTCTCATCACCATACTATCCACAAGCCAATGGGCAAGCCGAGTCTTCTAATAAAACCCTAACCAAAATCCTCATGAAAGTTGTCAATGACTCCGGCAAAAATTGGCACGATCACATTCCCTTTGCCCTTTGGGCTTATCGTACTAGCATTCGTACTTCTACTAATGCCACACCTTTTTCTTTGGTATACGGTGCAGAAATTTGTTTTGCCTCTCGAAATACAAATACCCTCCCTTAGAATATCTCTTCAGGATATTCTCACCAACGATGATTTCCGCCAAGAGCGGTTAGCCCAATTGGAGCTTCTTGACGAACGCCGTCTTACAGCTCTTGATCACCTTCAAATCTATCAAAAACGCATCAAACGTGCTTATGATAAGCGACTTCATGAGCGTACTTTTAAGGTTGGTGATCTTGTCCTCAAAGAGAATCAACATGTCACTAAACTAGAAAAGAGCAAACGTGGAAAATTTTCTCCCAATTGGATTGGGCCTTATATAATCACTCACACCTATGGATCAGGCACTTATCATTTAGCTTCCCTTAATGGTAAACCTGAGCCTGAACCCCTTAATGCCTTGCATCTTCGACCATTCTATTGTTGAAATTAGTGTTATATCACTTCTTATCCGCCTACTGCTCGTCCCTTGAGCTCCCATACCACCACATGCACTTGTTTCCTACATCTCGAAATAAAATCAAGCTCACCTCTCACCTCCCCTTAACGATGCCTTCCCCTTTTTAGTCTAGTCCATGACTTCAACGTATTAAAATAAGCCGTATTCTTATGGGATTTTCTTGAGTCAAACTTCCTACAAACCTAGATGCTTCACGTCACAAGGACATCTAGTTATCTATAGACTGCTCCCTCGAAGGACAGCTATGCATTTAAATCATATCTGCTACTATAAATAGACTGCTCCCCCGAAGGACAGCTATACACAGTCAGCCTTTTCTCAGAAGCTTCTCGCATCGATCAGCTTCGTGAAGACCTCAAGAATAATACAATCAATATCCCTTGTAGACTTCCCGCATCGATCAGTCTACATTCAATAAAATAAAAGCCTCATTCAAAAGAACTTTTGAGTCATGGACTTGTCTATTTAGGGTAGGTTCTCTTCCGTCAGAACACTCACTTTGTAATAAGTTCTCCGTACCTCAGCTATATCACCCACCTCACCTCACCATTTGTTTCAACTCAAGGGACGTAATGTACGCTCGATATATTGTGATCACACAACTCTTTTCACCGATTGACTTCTCGTCTATGCACGGTACCTAGGGCTCCAAGCTCATTCTACGTTGTGTGGTTTGTTTAGCTCTTTTCACCTACGGAGCACTCTTTCTGCTTTGCCTCGCATCTAGGATTGTGTGTTGACCTTAATCAGGACATGGTTCCCTTCTACTTGGGTAGGCTAACTTTTGCTTCCCTTATACCTTTTACAACATCACCAATTCATTACCAACACCATCAACCTTACCTTTACTAATCTTAATATTTTTACCAACCAACCAATTGCCTAAACCGTACCAAATTGCCTGAATTCGCCTCTCCCTGATCCTAAGGGAGAACTACATCGGTCTGAGGCCCCTCCTTGCTTTGTGCAAAGGGCTATGTAGGCAGCACTTCGGAGACATGGGGTCTCCCAAGGTTAGCTCGACCATCCCCTACCATAACCTATCATGTGTGGTAAATATAAATATTTTTGTGTATTTCTATTTAATCACATTCCTCTTTATCCTTTTTCAAAACACTGAAAGTCAAAACGAAAACATTCTTATTATTATAACTCAAATCAACATACATATCTCATTTTATTTAGATGTTAAACAAATACATCTTCTCTATCATCGACATGCAGGTCGGTACTCTTATTTATTCTTATACCTTGCTAACATTTACTCAGACCCTCATGCCTCATCCCGAACTAGGTGATGATCGTGATCATCGACCCCTCTCGCCGGGCCTGTCTGTCCTCAAAGGTACCATGGCTATTAGTACCACCCACCGATCTGCCAATCTCTCACCTGTAACATATGAATACGCCCTCTCGCATGGAGGACTCCAGCCTCTAGTCTCTCCGCCCGTGACTCCGCAACCACTAACAATCCTCTTGTCTCATTCACCTGCGTTTGGAGCTGCTGAACCAAACGCTGCAGACGATCCCTCTCTGCTGTAATCACCGCTATGTCGGGGTGCTCACGTACACCTCGCAGATTCTGCTTTACCCACCATAATCTATAGGCCTCTGTCGTTCTCTGCATCCATTACCTGCGATCGGTTTGCTACCTCTTGAGCCCTTACGGAGGTGTTGGCCGGGAGGTGAGAATGCTGCCTCGGCGTCGATCCTCATATATGGTCTATAAGCCGGGGTATATCTGCGCACAAATCCAAATTGTCACCGCACGCGATCTATACGAATCCTCTCATATTCACACGGCTGTGCCCATGATCCACCTCATTCACTCTACACCCCTTAACTCCTCGGCTATGCTCTCTGTTATCATATAGTTCCGTAAGGCCTCCAACAGATATCCGCAACCGTCACTCTCTCCCATACCTGCTGTAATACTCAATGTCACCCATCACGGCCTGAGATCTTGCCTCTTGTTCTATCTGGACCCATCGTCTGAATCCCAACCTCTGTACTCCGGTCTCTCCTGCCTGGAGGGATTGGCCTATTGGTCACACACAAACAGTGTGCTCATAGGCCCAACAGTGTAATAAGTATGAACAATCCAGCGTCGTCCTGTGATTTCACCTACAAGCCCATAAACCCCTGTATAGCTCCGCCAAATATGCAGGTGCCCATGCAAACGTAACGTTCCTTTCTACCATCTCCCAGATAACACACATCAATGCCTTTGGAAATCTTCCTCATCTCGCCTCGGTAATGCATAATACCCTACCGCTATCATTAATATCACTGCTAACCTTGTCTCCTCAGGGTGTGCTGCATACATTACCCCATACGTAAAGGATAAACCTCGCTGTGTCAAATCTCATGCGTATGGACCAAATACTGCTGTTATCGCTCCCCGTGCCGTGCTAGGTAGTGCCTGATATACTGGTTCTCCTGTAATAGGGAGTCTCAAAATCCGGAACACATCTTCCAATGTTACTGTCATCTCCCCTGTTGGCAGATAGAAGGTATTTGTCTCGGGATTCCATCTCTCAATCAACGCCTGTAACATACCATGATTACGTGTGATTCGTGAATAATAACGGATTCCACTTAACCCCAAACGATTTATCAATGTCCATTCCGCTGGTGTTACATCCGCTCGGATCCGTGACAGCAGCGCCGGTACACTATCATTCATCCTTATCCCCGCCTCTGCCTGCATACGTTACAAAAACAAATAGCCGTTCAATAAATCAAATCACCACGGGTTTTTTCTCAAAATTCTGGAAATTCCTACAGCAACCGGTATCGTTTACAGCTAACCGGTACCGGTTGCGTAACCGATACCGGTTATCCCTAACCGATATCGGTCACTGTTACTTTCATACACCTTGCCTAAACAACCACCTACGACAATAAATTGCTCGTTTATTCCTCTCTGTATACACAGACATACCCGAAACCCTTGATTACCTACCACGTAACACTCACCTCATTTATAACTCTTGTTATCATCTTTTCTTTCTCATATCTACCCACATACTCTCCCCCATCTTATTCACAAAACATGCAGAAATCAAATCACAACCAAAACATTTACCTCTGGGGTTGCAGTAGCTTGAGGTGGCCCTTGTCTTCCCTCTTGTCCCTGCCTGCTGGATGTTTCTCCTCGTCCTGCCATTATCACCACTCTTTTCAAATTCACCTTTCTACTTTCTGAATCTCCGATCGCATTCACCTTCCCAGTCTCTTTTCTTATCACCCAAATCTCTCATACAAATTCCTGTCTCTCTTCTCCTTATCACTCAAATCTCTCATGCAAATACCTGTCTCAGTCGTCAAAAAGCATCGCGTTCACGTATTTAACCTCTTGCATGGCTCTAAAATTAAAACTTAAGTTGCCACCCTAGCTTTTCTATTTTTAGAAAAGCTCATACCTAAATAACCGGTATCGGTTACTTAACCGATATCGGTCTATCAGCTACCGATATCGGTTCCCTAACCGATATCGGTTACACACCTATCTTTTCTCAACAGCGTTCTTTTCTTCATTTCTCACCTAAATTTTTGTCGCGCCCGCCTCTTTTCCTGCATAAACAACACAATTTACCACATTTGTTCATCCACCACATATAGCATTACACTTTCATTAACATCATTTATTTTATACAAATACACAAACCATCAACTACGGATATCAAGCAACTATCAATCTATACATCATTTGGATCCAACTCATCAGTTACATATATCACAATGTCACAAAACCAACAATTCATCACATAACCTGTCATTCATATATACGTGCAAAAACAAAAACATCAACATCATCCATCTATCAACATGTCAACTAAAACTTATCATACATTATATATTACCAACCATTAACAAAATATTTAAACACATTTTGAACACTGCATGTGGATCAAAACATCGTCTCTATATATATACAAGTTTTCAAAAATACAATGTGCCCTACATCGGGCCTCTCGTGCTCTCATAATCACCAAAGCGGTGCACGCAGCCGCAAGCGTCAAAAATCTCGACTCGGCTCGCAGCGGTCCCTCGTATCAAAATAGACATATACTCGGCTCGCAGGCCGGTATCCACTATACAACCCCTACTCGGCTCGCAGGCCGGTATACAATAAATGAATAAATGAATACATGAATAATACATAGGCACGCAGGCCTCTATCAATACACCCGGTTCGCAGACCGGTGCCCATCTATCAATACACCATGTCAGGATCTCTCGGCTCTCCCCACCGCCCTCGGCAACCTCTCCCCGCGCTGGTCCTGTGGTGCCTCTTGCCTCCCCGCCATCACGCAGACACACCAGTGTGGCTACACCTCCCTGAGATCTCTGGCTGTGAGAGGTCTCTGCCCTATGCGCTGCATAAGCCTGATACTCGACTCCGGTACCATCAAGAATATCCTGATAATATCGGGCCTCTGCTCTAACCTCCATATAGCACTCTCGAGCCACTGACGGAGCTGGGGCTGGTCCCCTGGCACCTACAACCAATGCCCCGAGCCTGGTGGCTTTGTGCTTTGGTGGTGCCTGTGTGGCCGCGGTGGTCTTGGTACTGTCTGCTTCTGCCGCACTGCACTGCGCACCTATGCACTCTACGGCCGTGGTCTTTGGTGGTGGTGCTTCTACTGTGCTCGTGCTCGAGCTGGGATATTCATTTGCCTGTAAGACACCTATTGTGCTCGTGCTTGTAGCTAGCTGCCTCGTAAAAGCCACTGACCCCGAGCTGATCTCTCTCTCCTATCATCTGCAGCCTAAGTCTTTGGGTGTGCGGGCGTACTTATCTGTTTGCTCTCGTGACCCACCACACCCTGTATGCTCCCGTGCACCCAGCATCATCTACACCCTCACCTGCTGGCCTCTCTGCTACCCAATCTGGATCCAAAGGCTGTGGTGCAGGTAGTGGGGCCTCTACATCATCTCTCCTGTACTGAGGAAAGGGAGGTGGCTCGTCCTGTCGCAGCCCCATCTGCCTGCGTACCCTCTCCAGGGGTATCCGCTCGTACTCTCCTGGCCTCCGTCCTGCTATCCAGAATGTGTACTGGATTAGGCGCAACTGTAAGCGGGCTCCTCTGCCAGGATGGTGACCTCTGTAGGGTCTCCATACAATGTCTACTGCTGTAAGGCCCTCTAGCAAATGTCTATAGTATGCCACATCCCGACCTGCCATAACTGCTCGTGGCTGGCCCACGACCCCCAACCACCTCTGAAAGCCATATCGGTATATGACCTGTGGCCCTGGCTGCTGGGGTAACCCTACTGGCCTGATGCATACGATGTGCTCGTATGCCCAACAATGCAACAAAAATGTAGAACAAATACCGAATCGCCTCCTCCGGCGATAGCCCCATAGCTCCTGTACTGATTGCACCGGATATATACTGGTGCCGGGCGCTGCAACAGGTGTGCTCCTCCACCATCTCAAGCAGTACCCCATCAATGCTCGTGGGAAGCGGCCTCCCTCTGAGTCCGGGAGGGCGAAGCAGGTGATCCCAACCATCATCAACACAGCCAGTCGTGTCTCGTGTCGATGCGCACGGTACATGTCACCGTACCCGATACTCGCGCTATGGTAGGTCAGTAGCGCGGCTGCATCCCCAAAAACCTGCAGTATGCTGTCCATGGCAGTCTCTGAATCTACCTGGAAGACTGCCTCTCCCTCGATAGGTAACCGAAGGATGCGATACACATCCTCCAATGTGACGGTCATCTCCCCAGTCGGGAGATGGAACACATTGGTCGCCGGATCCCATCTCTCGATGAGGGCGACCATCAGGCTGTGATCTCTCTCTATCACTCTGTACCTCTGGACTCCACCGAGTCCCACCTCGCGCATGATGGCCCAATGAGCCGCAGATACGTGTGGTCTCATCCGCACCAACAGCGGGGGCATCCTATCCCGCATCGTCAACTGCTGACGTGCCTGCAAAACCAACCCACATCCTTAGACCTACTCTTTATTACAACATCTACTTTATCATCTAAACACCCCTTTTTATCCCCCCGACCATACCCTGACTCTCTACCCCCCCTCTAGCAACCTACCACCCTACAAACCCAAAACCATCCCACCCAAAACCAACAAAAAAACAAAACCCAACCCAACCCAACCCAACCCTACACCAAACCCTTCTCCCACCTCCAACTCAAACCCAACCCAACCCTACACCAAACCCTTTTCCACTCCTAACCCAACCCTACACCAAACCCTTGTCCACTCCTAACCCAACCCTACACCAAACCCTTGTCCACTCCTAACCCAACCCCCACACAAACCCTTCTCCACAACCAACCCACTCCCACCCACAACCCAACCCAAAACCCAAAACCCAACCCAAAAACCCAAAACCCACCAAGCCACCGATGCCGGCCGATACATGACCGACGCCGGTCACCAACAAGTCTCCCTTTCCCTAAAATTGTGCGACCGATGCCGGTCGCTTTGTGACCGACATCGGTCACTGTCTTCTCCCGGAGCCGAACCCCCGCGCGGCCCCCAAAACCCATTTTTTACCTATTTTTCCCCATCTACCCACCCAAATACCCTAAAAACTTACCCACCTACCCACCTTAGCCTATCTAGCCTATCTACCCTCTCCCTTTTTCAAATCATTTCCATTTTCTCATTATTTCCTAAAAAAGGTTAATTCCTACCCAAACCCCCAATTTAGCATAATACAACCAAATCACCAAATTAAAGAGTTTCGAATCTACCCGAACGACGACACGTCGTCGTGGTGGGATGGGTGGTGGCGGTCCAGCTGGTCCAGCCCCTCCAGCTCCTCCTGCCTGTGCCATGGCTCCAATCCTGATCTGCTGGGTCCCCGGCCAATCAACTGCTGCCTCCTCCTTAATCGGGCCCACTATCAACTCTCTCCGCCCAATACAATAGCTCCACCTCACTCAATCAAGCCTCTAATCCCAACTCCCCACGTCGACAAGTTGATTTGGTTTGCAAATAACAAAAGTGACAATGATAAGCCATATTTTTCTTTTTATAGGTTTTTCGCCTTTCACCGATATCGGTTTCTTTTTTTACTCTAAGGAACCGGTATCGGCCCTTAACCGATATCGGTCATGCAGAATAGACATCGGTTCTCTACCCAACTTTCACCCCATTCTTTGCCCTTATTTACTCCTTGCCTCTTTTCTTCACCAATATCACCTCTATCCACCACGCACACCATTTGTTCACTTGTCCAGCCTGACCTAAGGCCTCAACCTACCTATTCGGCCCGACCTAAGGCCTCAACCTACCAATCGGCCCGACCTAAGGCCTCAACCTACCAATTGGCCCGACCCAAGGCCTCAACCTACCTATTCGGCCCGACCTAAGGCCTCAACCTACCAATCGGCCCGACCTAAGGCCTCAACCTACCAATTGGCCCGACCCAAGGCCTCAACCTACCTAATCGGCCCGACCTAAGGCCTCAACCTACCTATTTGGCCCGACCTAAGGCCTCAACCTACCCATTCGGCCCGACCCAAGGCCTCAACCTACCCATTCGGCCCGACCCAAGGCCTCGCCCTACCCATTTGGCCCGACCCAAGGCCTCAACCTACCCATTAGGCCCGACCCAAGGCCTCGCCCTAACCATTAGGCCCGACCCAAGGCCTCAACCTACCTATCCGGCCCGACCCAAGGCCTCAACCTACCCATCGGCCCGACCCAAGGCCTCGCCCTAACAATTTGACCTGACCCAAGGCCTCACTCTACCCTTATGACTTGACCCAGGGCCACCGCCCAACCACTTGGCTCGACCAAGGCCGTATCACTTCAATACCATACCCACAATCAACGCGTTTTATTTTATCCATCCATCATGTACCTTTTGTTCAATCGAGCTCACACTGTTCGTGTTTTAGCATGATTAGGGTCCTTGACTTGATCTCGTCGACCAACTTTGCCTCAGACCTAGACCGTGACGTTTATCTCAACCAAACCAACCATTTGGTATTGCCGAACATGCCTAAACGTTCCTGTACCTTACCTGTTATATACCCTGGAGCTACTTCCTATGCCTTGGATACCAGGATTATATCACCCTTGTTTGGATAAACTATCGACCATTGCCTATACATGCTGGTTTGCTCGCCAAATCATGTACCCTAGTCGTATTTTATTACATTTCAACATGCGTCTCGCTTCCTTGGACCTACCCCACCACCTTACCATCCTCTCTACAACATGTACCCTTTATCAACCCTATCCCTGATTTCCCATTCACTCAATCTGCGATAGATTTGAGGGGATTACCTATATCCTTAACATGAGAAACCACTTCATATTATTGTCCACGCAGCTTTACAGAACAAGCTACACGACAATAAGGGGCTAATGTAGACACCAAATTTGTGTCTTACGACCCCTTGTGACCCGCATCTCATCTCGCAATCTAACCTCATCACCTAAACCTTACACAATTATTTATTAATTACCTTATAATTGATAAATCCACATCACCTTACCCGCCACCTCACTTTGCCACCTCATCATGACCTAGTCCTAACCCTAAACCAACCTAATTAGGACCCATGACTTGGTCTAGATTCACATCCATAACTAATGCCTCCTTACTCGCACCCAAAGCCGACCTTCTAGCCACTTGGCCAAGCCCGCAACTGATCTCTCGGGAGAAAAGCAGGGAAGGTGGGCTATTTTACTAAAAATAGCCTACTTTTTCCTTACAGATGCGGTTCCTACTCGACCGCCATCGGTTACGCAACCGCCATCGGTTCCTCGTAAATGGGCTCCCAAACCAAAACAACAGATCGGGATTTCATTTTGGAGATCAGTCAAAGGATTTCTGGATCAACAGAGAGCATTGAGTGAGGAATGAGTCCCGATCTTCATTTAATCAAGCAGAGACGAGTAAAGAAACCGAGAAGTGCTTAGAGAGGAGATCAACTTGCATCTTCGCCAAAACCAAGTAAGTCACATCTTGCATGTCCTCTCTGTTATAACATTTCTTATGCTCTGTGAATTTTAGTCCTCCTAAATCCGTCTCTGAATCTACTACCCAACGTGTCATTGCATCTAACTATTATTCTTTTGCTTCTAATCATCCCATTTCCTAATATCATCCATAAACCAACCTTACAAAACACCATAGCTACTAAGAAGATCCTAGAACCCACCAAGATCGGTTATTAGTAACAGGCATCGGTTATCGCGAACCCGCATCGGTTCCTCCGATCAAAACCAGTAAAACCAGCCTTTCCCTACCTGGGTTCAATGAAACAATTTAATTGATATTTTGCGTCTTTTGTGTTAATTCATATTAGCAGGGAACCGACCACCTTCGAAAGGAAGTTTTATATTTCCACAGGCCCAAGGCATTTCTCATTTATTGTTTAATCAAAATCTTGTGGTCTTGTGTTCTTATTTGCAGGTAGTCCTTCCAAGACAAAAAGGAGTTCTCCGCAGTCAGCCTGATCTTTCTCTACGGTATGCGCACACCATCTCGACATTCAACAGGTATTCCTCCTAACCCTAACCTCATCTGCTTTCTAAAAGGAATGAAAGGATGAAGCAACTCTATTCCCGTGGCTTAAGTCAAACATTCTCGAGTGAAACAAGACATTGCACAACTATCAAACCGAGATCCCAAAAATGTAAGCTTGTCTACCATAACATTGAACTTCCTATCATGATACACAATTTTAAATGAATCAAACATCTCAATCAAGTCCCAAACTACATGTTTGTATTGTTTCATTCTCTCGATTCTTAGTAGCATATAATTTTCTAATTTACTTAACAACTAGTTCTAAATCTCCCTTAACAATGATGTATTTAACATAGGATTTCCAAGAAATTATCAAACCTAACAACAATGCTTCATACTCAGCAATGTTGTTAGTACACTTAAAGTTAAGTTTGTAAAAAAAAACTCTTCCAAGCTTGGAGAAATCAGAACTACACTCGACACCATTTCCAAATTTAGAACAAGCTCCATCAAATAGCAAAGTCCATGGAGAACTTACTTATTCAAGACTCTTATATTGATCCATTTTGTTCTCTTTCACATCAAGTAAATCCAATAAATTTATCAAAGATCAACACTTGTGTACAACACTTCATAAGATGCATTGTTGGGATCTGCAATGAGGTGCAACCTCTTATTTTCTCCATACAAATTTACAAGGCTGCCCTCAATTGGGATGGTAGTATAGTACATATCCATTTGAACACTCCCACCAACATTTGTAGCCCATTTTCTATACAACAACATACCCCACTTTGATGGGCAATCAACAATAACAACATAAAGTTTTAAGTTCCTACCCGAATACGCCGCAAGTTGTACCACCAAACCTTTCACACATCCGACCACTGGAACCTCTCTAGAATCCATTGCAAAGACACTTCCCATATGTCTGCTGCTACTTTGATATTAAGTTCATTCATGACTTCCAAAGGAATAACATTACATAATGACCCCAAATCAAACATACAAGCTTATGTATAAATATGTCCTTAATGACCAAAGTGGTGAAGAATGGATCTACATTTAATTGAGACTCTACCAAGGATGTTCCCAAATAAACCTCGGGTGGTTCACCTAGTTCTTTCAATTCTAGTGGCGTTTCTAGCTCTTCAATGATTGGAGGAGTCTCCGCAATGTTTATATTTTTACCCAGGGTACTCTTATCTTCTTTCAATCCCAAATACACCAATGCCCTCTTCTTGTGCTTAGGAATCCTAAACAGCTCAAAAATTGGAACACTAACTTTGATTTGACTCAAAACTTGGGCAATGTCATATGGAACACATTCTGGCAAGGCCACATTTGAAGGGAGATTGACACATTCATCAAATGGCATGGGATTTTTGACAGTTTGGGCATGAGGGGAAGTATGAATCTTGTTTGGGATAGCAAGGCCTTTGGAAGGTGTATCTTTCTTAGGAACCTCTTTAGGAATACTAGTAAGCAACGGAGGTTTTTCTTGAGGCCCTACTTCTTTGACAACTCTACTCGTAGTATTATAATCCTTTTCTTGAGAAACAAAAATGTTCATCAACAACTCGCCTATCCTCATTAGATGGGATTCCTCCATCATACTTCTTTATCAATAAAGCTCTTAAATATTTAAATTCATTATTGAGAAATTCAAAATCTTGTACATTAGTTTCACTGATTCTTAGACATTTCTTTGAAAATGACAAAATAGATAGGGTAATGGGCATAGGAGGAATACCTGTTGAAATGTTGGTTGATAGGTTGTTGTGCATGTGTTGACTCCTTGATCCACAACTGATTGTGAGAGCTTCCTTTTGGCTAGGAGGAACTACCTAAAATAAAAAGCAAGACCACCAGAAAGAGTTAAACAATATATGCAGTGGACTGCCTAGCATATGCTAGATCCGGGAAGTGTGATACTTCCTAGATGGACGTTAATCCACTATTTAAAACAATTTAATGTTGGTAATAAAGTAAATCCTATTGTATTTAAAATGATTTAGGTATCTCATTTAAAACACAATAAGAAAGATCTAATCTAACAGGCTAGGTTAAAATAATTTCCAAAGGTCAAGTAACTGGTTCTGGGTATCTGTAGGTTTGACAGAGGTCTTAGGTAGGTCACAGGTGGGTAAGGGTGATGTGGGAATAGGTAGGTAGGTTACTGTTATGAGATGTATTGGTAGATACAGAGACCGATGGCAATTAAGTGTGACCAATCCTGGTTTGGGTGAACCAAAGTGCCAATTACTATGGGGTACCGGTAATGTCACAAAACAAGCTTTAGATCTCCCTTATGATTACACAAAGGAATAGGCTGGTCGGAATGATGTATTAAGTTGTTTGGATGGGATTTGGTAAAGTTTTAATAGGGATATGGAGGGGTGAGTATTAATGGAGGTCAATGGGTGGCTAGGAGAACAAAGGATGAAAATATAATGATGAAATGAGTGAACCAGAGGAGTAAAATGTTCTACTTACTTGGAATCTGGTTCTGGACATCTATGAGTGAGGAATGAAGGTGTTGATAAGAGGTTAAATGCTGCAGAGGATCACCAAATGTTGGGGATCTCTTGCATGGGCTACATGTGCTCTCCTTCTTTCTTGATTGGATCAAATATATGCTGGGGGTGAGTGTTGGATGGTTGTTGGGTGAATCTTGGATGTTTATGCAAGAGAAAATACTTGATCTCCTTCTTTGCATGCGTGTTCTCCCTGAAACTTATCCTCAAAAGATGTGATATCTCTCTAGAATCTACCAACCTCAAAATAAGGTTGTTTTGGAGTTAAATGGTAACCGATGGTGGTTCCGGCTTAAGCGGTGGTGGTTAAGGGTAATCAATGTCGATTAGGGTGGGATTTCCTAGGTTTACTAAACTAGGTAGATCCCCTTGATTTTCTAGGATCTCGTTTCACTTTCTCATGGATTAGACTCAAAACTTCCTTCTAACATGTGGGAATGTGGTTATAGGGAATGTAGGCATTAGTTTTTAGGGTTTGGGTAGGTCTTAGTTAGTTATGGAAATTTACTAATAATAGCTCTTAGGGTGAGGTGGCTAGATGAGGTGAATATGTGGGCATTATCCTAATTAGGATATTTAAATAATAAATATGGTGAGGATAATGAATTAATTTAATTTAAATAATTAAATTAATATTATAGTAGGGTGAAGGGGGCCATGGTTAGGTGAATGTGTTCAATGGTGTTTATTTGATGAGGGATCAAAGGGGAGTGTGAGATAATTTTAATGTCTACAATTTTTCCCTTTTAGTTGCATAGCTTGTATGGTAAGCAACACTAACAAAAATAAGATGTGGTTGCCCCATGTGTGGGTGGAGGTCATCCCCCTCAAACTAGGAACTGACGAGGAAGAAGGTAGAATCGGTGAGTGGTTTGATAAAAGGTAAATGTGATGAAAAGGAAGGTGGGTAATAGGGGAAAAAGGATTAAGGAGTACTCAGGTAATCTAGGTAATGGGTCAGGGTCAAAGGTAGCAACAGTCAAACACAAACAAACATATAAATTACAGCACAGTACTAGGTTGAAGAGCAGGAAAAAAATACATTATCTAAGGTTGATAGGTTTATCCAAACAAGGTTGAGGTGATTCCGATATCTAAGGTATAGGATATGGTCATGAAACATGACATAGGTCAAGTGCAGGAATGTTTAGGTGTGTTCTGGTACACCAAAGGTAGGGTTAGGATAAACAGTCATGGCAAGAGGTAAGGTAAGGTCATTAGGTCAATCAACACAGGTAATAGTGCCGCAAGGTATAGTGAACACATGAGGTCAAAGGTCACTAGTGATGGTCCAAGTCAATTAATCTAGGTCACGGAATGAGTAGGGCCGAGGTATGGGTAAAATAACGAGTCCCCAATTGAGGATGTGGGTAGGTAATAAATGATGAGGGCAAGAGGGTGAGGGGAATGGTCAGGGGTAAAGGTTGGGTGTGGAAAAAAGAGTGATGGGTAGGGTAATAGGGTAAAATTTAGGGCAATGTGCAAGAGAGGATGGCTGATGCAGTCAAGGGTAACCGATGTGGGCATAGGGTTACCAACCACGATAAGGTAGGACACATGACCGATGCCGGTGAAGGTAAAATTGGTGTCAGTTAGGTCGGTTTTATTATAAAAACAAAAAATCCACATTTTTTGTTATTTATTTGTCTTCTTGTGAATTGGTAAAATGACACAAGAGAAAGGAAAAAGGTAAAAGTGTCCAGACGGAATAGAGATCTTAGTTAGCAACGCAAATGGTGGGTGAGTAGTAGTTGAGAAGTGGGTCCATGGGATTAGATTGTGTGATTTGGTTGGGTGGAGGCGTGGGTAGTAATTTGGTGATGGTAGAGGCCAAAGAGAGATCGAGCGGGCCACCGGAAGTGGCTAGATGTGCCACCACGACGATGGAAGCATGATGAGGTAAGTATCAAACTCTTGTTGTGTTTGGTTAGATAGATTAGGTGATAAGTTGGGGTTTGGAAGAAATTGGGTTTTTGTTTTTGTTGTGGGTGGGGAAAATGAAATTTAGAATATGGGAGGGTAAATTGGGTAGAATAGGAGTGGGGAAAGAGGTAAATAGGAGAATAGGGGGTGGGAGGTGGTTAAGGGGAGGTGTAGGTGAGGATGGGTGGGTAGAAGGGGAGGGGAGGGAAGGTTTGGAGAAATGAGGGTTTTGGGGTTCCAATTTTTCGCCACAATAGTGACCGGAGTCGATCAGTATAGCCGACATCGGTAAGGTCAAACTAGGGATGGTCACGAAATAGGTGATCGATGCGGTGTAGGGATGAATGAGGTCAGTAAGAGATAACTAGCATTGGTCAAGTTTTGGAGAACCATGGGCTAAAAGTGCCATAGGTTGGGTGGGTGAGATAGGTATGAAAATGATAGGGGTGAGATAGGGAAATAGAATAGGTTACATTGTTGAAGAAAATAGAGTATGGGGAAAATGGGATAGGGGTGAGATGGGAGTATGGGTATGATGAAGGTGAATTAATTTTTATTTATATTGGATGCAAGGGAGAGATCAGCTGTGGATGAGAGACAGGATACCACCCCTACTCTTGAGAGTGCAAGGTGTGATAACCACTGAGGAGTGGTAGCACGTGGAGGAGGTGGGCTTGGTGGGGTGCAGTGCTATCGGCATGTGGTCTCAGTAGTCGATTATGATGATCGATCTCATTGATAGATGAGATTCAATGCCTAACACATTCCACCTACCAACATTGAGATGACAGTCCACCCCGGAGGATGTGTTTGGGATTTTGCGATCTACCGATACTAGGTACGCAGTGTACTCGATCTCCTCTGAGGCCTTAGAGGATTTGATGTTTGATAGTGTTCGAGAGATGGATTGGAAGACATGATGTTCACACAGATCATCTAGAGGAGACAAGACTCATTGTTATTGATGGAGATAGTGTGTTGTTTTCCTGGGCACCAACATTCCTGGTGCAACTATATAGAGAGTTGTGGGCATATGGGCATCTGCGCAGGTTCATCATGTCTTGTACCTTTTAACTATATTGTTGGGCCTATGAACACATTGTGTGTGTGCACCGGTTGGGATGCCCCGAGAAGATGCATTTCCCGAGATTGGTGTAGTTGGGGTATAGGCAATGGGTACATGTGATTGGAGAGTGGTGATCAGATAGGCCCACACATGATGTAGCCTATTACAGGCATTTATTAGAAGGGTTATCTGGAGTGGACATCATATAGAGGCTATATGTGAATTATCCCTCGATTAGGCTGATGCATGAGGATCTAGATGGGCTTCGATTGGTGTTATGGATAGTGGGGTGTTGTTTTAGGGAGTATGAGATGATCCCTGTGGACGGGGTGAGATGGGAGTTTGGAATACCCCAAAACATACCTCCACCCTTCTGTAGTATAGGAGAGATGACATGGAGAGTCCATTGCCTCTACCATAGCTGACAATTCCTCTACTAATGATGTCAGGGTTATAGAAAAATACAAATAGTGGTGGGTCACTCATTTATGAGCCATACCACCCAGGCTAGGGCAGCCGGACCTACCCACCATCACGGTGCAGAGGGATGCCCTACAGGGGCAGGTGGCGACCCTAATTATCCAGTTAGGTATGGAGCAGGCACAACTTGCCAATTCAGACGTGGAGGTAGCTGAGTTATATGTATAGGTGGCCAGTTTTTAGGCCTAGATGGCCCAGGGTGGGGATGGAGATGGAGACGGAGATGATGGTCAGGTGGCTTCCCTATAGTGCACGGAGTTCTACAAGGTTGCGCAGGTTAGTTGGCCATAGCAAAGGCACACATTGGGGATTTATAGGACCATATACAGGTATAGGGGCCAAGGCATATGACACCACCACAAGCACTAGGACAATGTCTCAGTTCACAGGCAGGGGCAGGATAGGGTTCCGTAGGATAGGTACAGGGGCCAAGACCTATGGGGCCACCACAAACCATTCCCATATCTAGGTTATGAGATGTCCTAGGTGAGGCCTAGATACTACCAGGATCAGTTGATCGTGGCCATAGATTTCTTATCCTATGGAGAGTACAGGGCACAACAGGCCTCGAGTGAGAGGACTAGATCCTAGACTCATAGTGTAGAGAGAATAGTGTGGCATCGAGCTCCGAGACGGGATTAGGGAGAGGCCACCAGCTCACAGAGACTAGATCTAGGTGATGCACTATCAGTAGGGGACCCAACCACCACCTATGATGGGTGGGGAGATGTTAGCGAGATCACCGGATAGGGGCCAAGGAGGTAGAGGGGATCTGTTATAACAGGGACAGTGATACATATATGGAGGATGTCTTCCAAGATGTCTTATATATGGCTCCTGATTTTGTGAGTTTTGATTTTTGATTTTTGATATATACCGGCTTGCATGCCGAGAGATTGTTATATTTTTTATCACATACCAGCCTATGTGCCAAAGAGAGTGAGGATTTACGAGAGTTTTATATTAGTGAGCATATACTGACCTGCGTGCTAAAGAGATTTTGTATTGTTTTATTGTATATGATACCAACCTACGTGTCGATGACATTTTGTATTAAGTATCGGCCTGCGTGCCAAAGATTTTGAGATATGGACATGATTGGATATCCATGTATATTGTATTGAGACACACATATTTGTTTATATGATGAGATGGATGAGATTCTTGATTTGTTGGTGTTTTATGAGAATTTTAATTTTTTGTTGTGATATGGACAAAAACTAGGTGAGTGAGGCAGGATGGAGTCAGGTTGGTTTAGGCATCGATCGAGGTAGGTCTCAAGCATGGATTGAGTTAGGTCTTAGGCATGGATCGATTCAATTCTCGGCATGGATCGAGTTAGGTCTTAAGCATGGATTGAGTCAGGTCTTAGGCATGGATTGAGTCAGGTCTTAGGCATGGATAGAGTCAAAATTGATTGAAGTTGTGATTCATTAATTTGTGCAATGAATGGTGATATGGGTCATGTTTATAATACATGCATGATGATGGTAGAGAAATGGTAGTTGTAATAAATGTATGTTGTGATGATGATAAAAATGTTAAGCAACTTGTTGTTTGTTTGGTTTAATTTCCAATTTTGTGATATAAAAAGGAAACTACGTAGGGGCAAAATGTGATTTAGGAAGATGAAAGATGAATTGGTTAGGGTAGAGAGTGGTCGAGATAACCTCTAAGGGCCCCATGCCCTTGAAGTGCTGCCTACATAGTCCGATGAAAAAGGACCTCAGACCAATGTAGTTCTCCCATAAGCTAGGGAAGAATATGAGGAGGTATGAAAATGAGTTGGTAGGTTTTAGGCATGATTTGGGTTTAGGTCTATTAGGTGTGGGTGGGTTATAGGAAAATTGGTATAGGTGATGTCGATTGTGGAAAAATAAGAAGATTACCCCAAGGGTAAGTTTCGAGGACCAAGTAATCTTGTACAAGGTAATCAATATGTTAAAAAGGTTAAAAGATAAGAGGGGGAAAGAAAGCTACCCGGTTAGTTAGGACTATACCGAGTAAGTCACGCCTTAGAGGAGGTGATGAACGTGAGACCCTAAAGACATTGCATGATTGATTGTTCCAAGGGTGAATAATAGACACATGATCACCAAATGTCATCATTCTAAGAGGTCCCTTGAAGTAGTAAGAAATGGGAGTGGGAATGGTAAGAAGGGTGAAAGATGGTTAAGTTTTATATGACATGTGGTAGCATGCTCTTTAAGCAAGAGATCTCGAGGTCACAATGGGCAAGTCCATGACTAAAATTCTTATGTTTTGACTTGTATTTGAGATAGAATGATCGATCTTTGGAAGTTTATATGGGATTAGGAAATTAACTCCTTAAGGTCTTTGTGAAGTCGATCGATGTGGGAAGCTTCATTTTCTCTCACTCTCTATTTTTTAAGAACTATACATAGCTTTCCTTCGAGGAGCAATTTATTGATAGTAGTGATTTCCGAGAGGAAGATGTCCTTTTGAGGGAGTCATCTTTTATTAGAAGTTTGTCTTAAGGAGTTGAGTCCCATGTGGGGTGTTGAAGTAATGGACAAGACCAAGGTGAAGAATAAGATTCTTGTTCAGAAAGTAGGGTGAAACAACCATGGGATCTCATCTAAAGGTAGACAAAAAGTATCCATGAGAATCATGCTATGTGCAACATCATGGTACACATATTCAAGCGAAGATAACAAGTGATGGGACACACATGATTCTTGTTTAATCATTGGTGAGGTGTAAGAAGTGGATAGCGCTCAAGGGACGAGCATGGAAAGAGGTAAAAGTGATGTATGACTAAAATTCAATGGTAGAATGGTCAAAGATGCAAGGCATTAAGGGGCTCAAGTTCTGGTTTACCATCAAGTGAAGATGAATGATAAGCACTGATCCATAAGTATGGGTTACGATGTATGGTCCAATCCAATTAGGAGAAAATTTTCCCGGTTTACCTTTTTCTACTTTGGTTACATGTTGATTTTCTTTCAAGACATGTGGTCACCAACTTGGAAGGTTCATTCATGGACATGTTTTTTGTAGGCACGTTTGATACTTTTTGGTAAACTTGAAGGTGGTCAAGAGCGTTAAGATGGTGTTCATCTAATAACTCATTTTTTCTAAATGTTCTTGACAAAAGTCATCATCATTAAGCATGTCATGGAGAGAAATATGGAGTGAAGGAATCTTGACTTCAAGAGGTAGCACAACCTCTATACCATAGACCAGAGAAAAAGGTGTGGCAGCAATGGAAGTACGAATACTAGTGCAAGTATGCCCATAGGTAAAAAGGAATGTGTGTATGTCAGTCCTTCCCAAAGATCGTTAACCACTTTCATGAGAATTTTGTTTAAGATTTTGTTAGTGGATTTAGCTTGGCCGTTGGTTTGTGGGTAATAAGGTGACGAGAAACTTAGTGAATGTCGAAGGATTCATAAATTTTTGCAATGTTTTGTTTTTTAATTGTTTTCCATTATCGGTGATGAGGCGATGGAGAACACCAAAGTGAAAATGATGTGATGATTAATGAACTCACATATTTTCTCAGCTTTTGTGGAGATGAGTGGTATGGCTTGAACCCATTTT
This sequence comes from Taxus wallichiana var. yunnanensis, assembly GCA_018340775.1. Classification (NCBI taxonomy): domain Eukaryota; kingdom Viridiplantae; phylum Streptophyta; class Pinopsida; order Cupressales; family Taxaceae; genus Taxus; species Taxus wallichiana. The sequence continues at coordinate 486,269,516 of CM031238.1, forward strand.
GTGTAGTATTCAGTAGCGGTGATAATCCATTGATGGCATTGGGAAGAATGGGCGTTGATCTCTTCAAAAAATCCAAACCCCATTGAGAGAAGGGAAAAGGGTCACGAGCGACCTATAAGGCATGACTGGGTCTATGATGAAGGTTGGCATGTTGTTGGAATTTTACACAATGTTTGACATAGTCACAAAAATCATGATTAAGGTTCGGCCAATAATAGCCTAGGCAAAGAATAATCTTAGCAACAACAAGGCCACTTTGAATGGACATCCACATATGCCATCATGAACTTCCTTAATTATATAAGGAATTTCAGAATTAGTGAGGCATCGTAAGAGAATACCATCAAAGTCACGCTTATAGAGAAGGCCTCCCATGATGACGTAGTGAGAGGCCTTTTTAAGGAAGGTGCGTTGTCCATTACAGGTGAGATCAAGAGGTAATATGGAGAGAGAAAGATAGTAAGAGTATTGTTTATACCAAAGGTCCCTTGAGTGCGGGGCAATGGTTCGATAGAGTAAACATCATGAGGTAATTAAGAGGGTGATTGGAGTCATTGTAAGGTGACAAATATTTTAGAATCGGTGGGTGAAGTAGGTATTTGAGAAGCCAAACAGGCTATGGTATATATAAATTTATTGGTTGAATGGGGGACGGTCTGAAGGTCATAATGGTTAAAGGTGGTCAAAAGTATGTTGACATGATGTTTATACTTTTGAAGTTTTTCATTATGACATTGGTATATACCATTGACTTAGTTTACAACCAATTGAGAATCACCAAAGATGTTGATTGATTTGACATCTAGGGCGTAGGTGGCTTAGAGACCTAATACAAGCACTTCATATTCGGCAATATTGATTGTACAATCAAAATCTAGTTTGAAAGACAAAGGCATGGGTTCACCATCAAATGGAATGAGGATAACACCATCCCCACCTAAACGCTGACACTTGGAACCATTGAAGAAGAGTGTCATTTGGTAAGCGGGTTCATCTAGGGAAAGGGTAGCAATTGACACATCTGGAAAGTCAAAATTAGAGGGTTGATCCCTGGAAATAGGTGCATCAGCCAATTTGTTGGTGATAGCTTGGCATTTGATGGAATTTTGATGAATGAATTCAAGGTCAAGGTCAGCTCACAAAGCATAAGCGAGTGTGCAAAGACGTTAATTTTGATAACGTTTTGCATACATGTAGTGTAACGGGTCGGTGTTGATCACAACATAGGTTTTGTGGTTAAGTAGGTAATGGCAGAGTTTTGTGGCAATGAAAACTAAGGCTAATAAATTTTTTTGGGATGGGTGTATCGGGTTTCATAGTCCAAAAGATTACGGCTTATGTAATAAACCTCTTGCTCCGTATGTTGTTCATCACAATGAGCGAGCATGGCTCCCAAGGAATGATCAGTAGCTGAGATGTATAGGTAGAAAATTTGATTGTCTTTAGGTGGAATGAGTATGGGTGGTTAGAGAAGGTATTGTTTTAAGGACTCAAAAACTTTGTGGTAGTCATCATCCCATTTAAAGGAGATATCCTTCTTGAGCAAATGATGAAATGGTTAACACCGATCAGATAATTGTGAAATGAAATGGCCAATAGACTATAACTTACCTTGCAGGATATGAATTTGTCTAAGGTTAGTGGGCGGAGGCATTTCTAGAATGGCCTTGACTTTAGTAGGGTTAACTTCTATACCATGTAAGGAAAGGATAAATCCCAGGAGCTTTCCTGAGAGGACCGCAAAGATGCACTTCTTAGGTCAAGGTGAACGAAATATTTAATGAGACGGTTAAATATGGTTTTGAGGATGGCAAAGTGCTTCAAGTGGCATTTAGATTTGATGAGGAGGTCATCCACGTAATCTTCCAATATATGATGCATGATGTCATGGAATATATAAGTCATAGCCGGTGATATGTAGCACCAAAGCATTTTTAAGGCCAAAAGGCATGACTCGGTAGCGAAAGGTCCCTAAGGGGTGATGAACACAGTTTTGTGTTCATCCCTTGGGCAAGAAAGATTTGGTTATGACCTCGAGAATCCATCCATGAGTGATAGCATCTCATGACCAGCGGTAAGGTCAACCGGTTGGTCAATACTTGGGTAGAGTGAAGTCATCTTTTGGGTAGGTGAGGTTGAGGTCATGAAAGTCTCGTGCAAATGTGGAGTCCCCTATCACCTTAGTGATAGGGACAATTTTAGAAATCCAATGAGGATAATTAATGGGTAGGGTGAACGAAATAGAAAGAAGACACTTTGAAGTTCTTCTTTGGTGAGAAGGGCCATGCGAGGGTGCATTTTCCTCATTTTTTATTTGATGGGTTTGGCATCAGGAACGGTTACTATATTATGGACCACTATGGTGGGGTCAATACTGAGCATGTTTGTGTAAGACCAAGAAAATGCATGATTATTATTTTTGAGAAAAGAAGTGATGTTTTCCTATTTAGCAAAGCATCTAAAGATTGGTGACCTTTAGGATTTACGGGTCATCATGAGTATGAATGTTGATCTCGATAGTCAATTCATTCCACATGGTTTGTGTCTAAGAGGGTAATGATCGATGAATATATGAGTCTTCAAAGCACCAAGGTAGGTGAGTATAGATTCATCATCCCGACATATGAACAACATTAATCAAGGTGTATTGTCACCGATCATTTTAGGATACAGAAGGGAAGAGAGGAAGGAGCCTCACCCTCACATTGATAAATCAAAGGCCCCAAGGAAATGGTTTTTATGAAAAAATTTTTTAGGAAGGATAGATTCATGATCCATTGACTCCATCGGCTAAGGCAACGCGAAAGTGGAGTGGGTGAAGAGGGTGGAGAAGGGTTGATGTCCTCGATGAGTTAATGCGGACTGTTTGGTAGGTGGTTCAGAAAGATGATACCACTATGGTTGTTATGTTTGTGGGTGCTACATGGAATGACAAGATGGCATCCTTGCTTGTAAAATCCAAAACAAAACCCTTTCATGCACATCGGTGCAAGAAGGAGTGGGTGAAATGGTGATTGGTGAGAAACTAGAAGTCGGTAGAAAATGGGTGGGTTTGTGAAGGTGGTTTAGGTGTGTAAGTGGTAGTATCAAGTCCCCTATAAGTGATACTAGTACAAATATGAGAAGGACCATAAAGGAGGTGTTAACCTATGCGGTGATCGTAGTGAAGGTGTTGGTGAAGACTTCCATACTCTTATGGAGTATGGAATGTGTTAACACTATATAGCTGATACTCCCGTAGAGTGAGGCGTTGAAAAATGCCTTCCAAGGGATCAGTGGTTTGTATATGGGTAGCTAGAATAGATGATGTGTTGGAGGTTGACACGAGAGGTGGAGCTAATAGATTGGGAGGATGATGGTTTGGCCATGGAGGTTGTGGCTATGGTAGGAAGGGAGGAGGCATGTGTAGTTGAGGTAGCGATCTGTATTGGTAAACAGAGGTGTAGGTGAAGTGGTAGTGGTCATGGAGGTAGACACCTTAATGGGTATAAGCATGTCATTGGGTCGGTAAAGCATGTTGCATGTTTTAAAAGGTGATGGATCAGCTGGAATAGTATAGGTGTGCCCTTCATGCTCAAACTTTACACAATGATGCAAAGTGGAAGGAATGTAACCCATGACACGAATCCAGGGTCTTCCAAGCAACATGTTATATTAAAATTCCCCCTCCAAGACGTAAAATAGCTCTAGAATAATGTGGGGGCCCACGCGAACATGGAGGATGATGGTGCTTAGTGTAGAGGTGATAGTGTCATTAATTGAGTGCAACATAATAGGATGTTTATGCATGTAATTATCAAGTATGCACATTTGAGCTAATGCATGGGATGAAATGATATTAATTATAGCACCCCCACTAATTATTACATGTCATACACATATATCATCGATGTGGACAGAGATGAAGAGGGTTGGGTTTGGGTCATCGGTTTAGTGCAAAGTGTGATCTCTTCCTCCGAGAAGCTAAGGGAGGCTACTTGGTGAGTAGGGTGATGTGTGGACAAAGGTAGAAATTTGGTGAGTGAGGCTACATGATGGGGTGTTATAATGGAGGCTACGGGTGTAGATTCATTAGGTAAAACCTCAATAAATTGCAAGACTTTCATGAGAGATTTATAATGGGATTCGAGGTTTGGATGAGGTCATATAGGGACAATTTGAGGGGGATTGGTGTAGTTATTTGAGCATAGCACGGTGTGTGATCCCATTAGAAATAGGATATGTGGGGATGCAGATAATGATTTTAGGTGTGGGTGTAGATGGTATGTTGGGTATAGAATTCGTTGGTGGGTCGCAGTTGCCTTTTCCTTACCTTTCTAAGCATGGGTAGCAATGTGAATCATGTTGATTTGAGGGGAGTTGGTGAATGGAGAAGTTGTAGGATGAGTGGAGTAACGACAATATGGGAAAACACCTACTGGAGGAGAAAAGCCTTATGAGGTGAGCTAGGTGCAATGACATTTGGATGATGGTGCGGTAAGTTCTCGATGTGAACCATGTTAATTTCAAATCTTGGGGGTGTCTCTAAGAGTTGAGAGGGTGGAGGTCATGGTTTTCAAAGTGGCGGTGAGGGAAGGACTTTGCGAATGGGTGTCGGTGAAGTGGTCCTCATCAAGAAGGTCATCATTGTCAAAGTTGGATTTAGGAGGATACAATGGATAAGGATGGTTTTCAAAGCCTTGAAGTTCTCCACATCGTGCCCTGGCACACAATGGTAGGAACAAATTTTAGTGTCATCAAACCATTTTGGCTTGGGTTTGAGGGGGTCATAAGGTTTGAGTGGTGGTAATGTGAGGAAAAAAATTCTTAAGGAGGTTGGTTAAGATTTTGGCATAGGACCTTGCTTAGAGGGTCACGATGGGAAATGAAAGTGGGTTTGGGTGTAGGTATGGCTGATTGTTAAGGAACAGTCCTTGGAGGAGGAGTAGGTTGAGCTATGATTGTATGGTTGTTTTGACTACCTTATTGGAGGGTAGTGGGTTTTTGTCTTTGGTTTGCACCTTCTTGGGTAAAGATGATATGGGTGTATGAGATATAAAAGGAAAAGCAGACGGTGGAAGATGGCGAGTTACCCATGGGGATAATAGAGGTGCTGTGAAGGTAGATGATGTGGGTCATGCAGGGGGTGTGAGGGACAAAGACTGAAGTGTAGTGGGTAGTGAAGAAGTTGCTAAGGGTATTGGAGGTATGGGTGGTAAAGATGTTGCAGGTGTGAGTGTAAGTCATGTCAGGTTCCTGGGTATGTTAGAGGTGTGTGAGGAAGGAATGGGCTGTTGTGTTTTTGGTTTATTATCGACAGTGGAGGTTTCTTAACCATGCTAGAAGGTTGAGGTCCTAAGATGGAAAGAAGGGGTGAAGGTGATGTAGGTGTGATTAGCACAGCTAGGTTATGAGTTCTATGGGTTTGGTTCTTTTGTTTGGGTGCCAAAGTAGGTTTTGCATTGACTGCGGAGGATGTAGCTAAATTTAGTTTGATAGGTGAATGAGTAAGGTTGGTGGTTGGGGTGACCCCGAGGTAGTAATAGGTTTAGTCAAAGAAGATGATGTAGGTGTGGGTTTGGATTTAGATGTATGTTGGGTTATGTGTAAGGGTGTGTGTGGAACTATGATGAGTGTCATGGAAGAAGTTGTGGTAGAGATGGGTGTGCTTGGGTTGATTGGTCAAAATATTTTTGGGTAGATAGTGGAAGTATCGAAAGTGACATATATATTTGTGTTGAGACAAGAAGTAGAAGATGCCCCCAAAGTAAGGCTCTATCCACATAATCTAAGCAATCGGCCAAGCCGAGAACGAAGTGTCTCGTAGGTGAATTTGATGAGGACTCGTTGATGTGAAATCACAAGACCCTGGGACAGGACTCGCAACGCGATGGGTTGAGACTCTCAATATGATTGTATAACATGGAGCTTTTCCCAAGTGTGGGACCTTGCGAAAATGGAAAAGCTCTCCGGATGAAGGTCGGCTCCTATTCCTCTGTCCAGATGCACCAATAAAATGCAGAGGGTTTACTAAAAACCTAATCTAACTTTCCAAGGAGACAGGGTAAGAAGATGCATAAAATAAAACCTAAACTAACAGAGGTGATGCACCGAGGAATGAAGAACACCTGTCTTGCCAAATAAACACAGACCATTAAAATGCAATGCAAGATCATACACAGATAGCCAGATTCGCAGTGAAAGATCAAAGGGGGTGCAAATGAATACAGAGAGGGTTGAGAATTATCCACAGACATGTATTAATTTTCTCCAAGGATTGATACAACACACTGCAAAATGCCAAGAGGCAAAGATACATTACAGTTTCAAATGGGAGGTTTGAACTCCACAAGTTCACCTGCCAAAGAGAAGAAGGGAGGGGCAAAACAGAAATGTCCAACCTTTAGAAAGAAGCCCCTCCTTACAATTTATAGGAAGAATGAGAGAGAAAAGAGAGAGGAATTCGAAATCTGCCCCAACCACCTCCAGAATGCACTTAACTCATCTCATTATGATGGTAGGTGAGAACCCCAGCGAACCCAAAAGTGGCGAACTATATTTTGCATTTTTAAGAAATTTTTCTCACCCAATTAAAGATATCCAATTGTAGTTGGATAGAGGACCTCGTAAGCTTTCCAAAAAGTCCAACCTTGTATGAATCCGAGCTCCCAGTCAAAAGTTATGGCCATTTGAATATCTCGCGCTAGTGGTCCGCTGTCACGGACTCAAAATGTTGCGCCTCCTGAAGGTGCGCCATAAGCACATCCATGTGTGTGTCGACATCCTCTTCTATGTGCCAAGGGCACATCCTTTACCCTATCGACACTCCGTGTCATGTGCCATTTTGTGTGCGCTGGGCGCACTCATTTCTCTATCGACACTCATTGTCGTGCGCCACTTCGTGCGCCTTGGCGCGCATTTCCATTTCTGTCGACACTCATTGTCGTGCACCACTTCGTGCACCTTGGGCACACCATTTCTCTGCCGACACTCATTGTCATGTGCCACTTCGTGCACCTTGGGCACACCATTTCTCTCGCCGACACTCATTGTCGTGGCGCCACTTCGTGCGCCTTGGGCACACCATTTCCTCTGTCGACACTCATTGTCGTGCGCCACTTCTGTGCGCCTTGGGTGCACCATTTCCTCTGTCGACACTCATTGTCGTGCGCCACTTCTGTGCACCTTGGGCGCATGTCAGGGATTTGAGCTTCTTTGATTTCTCCATTCTTCTGCTTGTCTATATCTACCCGGGGAAAAGATATATACAACAATTTGGCGACTCAATGGGATCACCTGCCTGCTAGGTAGCAGATCAGTGGCCTTTTAGCAATCCATTGGGCATGGAGTCATAAGCAATAACCTGAAACCAACCTGATATCTGATCCCGAACCTGATACCGCAACTTCTTCTCTGACAGCATTCTGAATTGTAGAAATCAACCTGAGAGCAACAAAACCTGTGCCGAAGCACTTAGGGAAACAAAAACCTAACTACCACAAGACAATGTGCATACGCACTTAGAGGAATTTAAATCTAGGCTAATATTTACAAGGGTGAACCTTTTCCTTTTAGTAGCAATGTTTAAGATAGATTCCGTTAACCGGAATTGGGATTTCTCCTCCATCCAAAGTAGACAATCGGAAGGCATTGCTATTCTTACATCCTGTGACCATGTAGGGGCCACTCCAAATGGCATCAAACTTGGAATGCCTTCCTGGCTTTGCCCGATCTGCATCCCATTTCAGAACTAGGTCTCCTTCCTGGAAGGTCCTTGCTCTCGCTTTCTTATCAAACCATCTTTTTACTAAGGCCTGATCCTTTTCAATCGCCTGAACTGCATGTTCTCTTATTTCTTCCAATTCCATCAACTCTGCATACCTAGCCTCCATTGGTTCGAACTCAGACAACTCCAACTGCTTCATGAGCTCCAATGCTGGCAATTCTAATGATATAGGCAACACTGCCTCTTTCCCATATACCAACTTGTAGGGAGAATTACCTGTAGATCTCTTTGGCGTTATCCTGTCAGCCCATAATGCTGATTTTAGCTTGGTATGCCATGTCCTTTGGTTTTCATCTAGAGTCCTTCTGATGATTCTTAACAAATTCTTGTTCGTGGACTCGCTCGTCCATTACCCCCGTGGGTAATAATTTTAAGAGGTGCTCAAATAGATTCCATTCTTGACGCCCATTCTATAATCTTGGAACCTATGAATGCCAATGCATTATCGATATGATAGTGGCGGCACACCGAACCTGGTCACTATTCCTTCATAAAAGTCTAGTATGTTAGACTCATTTGCTTCCTTGAGCATTACCGTCTTGTCACCCACTTGGTGAAATAGTCGTTGCCGTGAGAATCCACTTGTGGCCTTGGCTTGAGTTTGGATTGATGACCCCGATGAAGTCCAATCCCCATTGCATAAATGGTTGGTCAACCAGAATTGGGTGCAATGGAAGTGCTGCTTGTCTTTCTTTGCCTGTGAAGAGTGCACATTTCTTGCACTTTCTTATCTATGTATAAGCAGTCACTAAAGACTGTCGGCCAATAATACCCTTCCTTCATTATCTTGAGAGCTATTACTCATGGGGAAAAATGTCCTCCAGAATCTCCATCGTGAAAATCTCGTAACACCCTCTCAATTTGACTTATCCCAATGCACCTCAATAGAACTCCATTGATGTCTTTCTTAAACAAAACACCATCAACAAGCACATATGGAATGGCTTGTAATCTGAAGTATCTCCTCTTTGCTTTGCTCATTTCTGGAGGGCATAGGCCTGTCTGTAGGAAGTGTATCATATTTTGAGTCCAACAAGGAGTAGGCACGTCATCATTTTCTTGTTCTTGATCATCCTGTAGTACCAAGGTAGTCTCCTTTTCATCACCAGCTTCAACTTGTTGACTCAAGGCTAGCTGCTCACATAGTCCCTTCCCACGTACTAGTTTGGTGACCTTGATCTCGATGTCATATTCCATGACACGAGTTATCCATCCTGCACGTTTCTCATTCAGATCCTTGTTTAGAAGGAAGTCCTTGACTCCCGCATGAGAGACTAATAATTGGATCTTGTTGTTTGAGACTAGGTGCTTGAATTTCTTTAAGCTTCTGATTACCGCAAGGACATGCTTTTCAATGAAAGAGTACCTAGTTTCGTATTCCTCCAAGCCTTGACTGAAGAAAGCAAGCAATCGGTTGTTTTAATCCTTCTTTGTTTTGTTGTACCAGATTGCGAAATCGTGTCCCCACCACCAAAGGCATATAAAGACGAAGTCCTTAGAGAAGTCCTGGATTGACGAGAGTGGGGCTTGAGATATAGCCTCTTTTATTGCCTCAAAACTTTCCTTGCCTTCAGATGTCCACTTAAATGCCATGCTCTTCTTTAACATCAGTGTTATTGGTTTTACGAGAGCTGCAAAATTTGGAACAAACCTGCGGATGAAATTGATCCTTCCTAAGAAGCTTTGAAGAGCCTTCTTGTGATTTGGCAATGGCAATGCTTGAATTGCTTCAACTCTTTCTGGGTCAATTGTCAACCCCTCCTTTGAAACAATATGGCCTAGAAGTTTTCCCTCGTGAGCCAAGAATATGCATTTTTTAGGATTCAATGATACCCCAAATCTTCTACACCTTTGAAATACTTGCCTCAAATGATAGAGGTGATCCGCTGCATTTTTTGAGAATACAGTGATGTCGTCAAGATATATCAAAACTATTTTATTGATCAACCCCTTGAATGCCATATCCATTTCCCTTTGGAAAGTGGCCCCAGCATTTGATAGCCCAAATGGCATCTTCTTGTAGGCATAGGTCCCCCATTTGGTGGTGAAAGCCATCTTGAATTGGTCACCTTCTTTCACCATCACCTGATTATACCCTGAGTAGCCATCTAGGAGAGAGAATCTCTCTGAACCGGATACTACTTGCAATATTTGTTCCATTGAAGGAAGTGGGTAATGATCTTTGAGAGATGCCCTGTTGAGGTCTCGGAAATCTACACACAACCTGATTTCTCCGCTCTTCTTCCTGACCGGAACCAAGTTTGCAACCCAGCTTGAGTGCTTGATCGGGAATATAATGCTTGCCTCTATCAGCTTATTTAGCTCTTTCTTCATTAGAGGCTCCATGTGAGGGTTGACTGGTCTCTGCTTCTACCTAACGGGCTTAGCATCTGGATCCAATTCTATGGTATGTTGTGCCAAATTTGGATCGAATCCTCTTAAGTCTTCATAGCTCCAAGCGAAGACATCTGGAAATTCTTGGCAAAGTTGTACGAAATCTGATTTCTCCTGTTCAGTGGCCACTTTGCCAATTTGAAGTGTTTTTCCTTCCCCAACCGGAATTGGCTCTGAATCTTCTCTCTTGACCTGTATGTTTGCCTTTTCCTTACGAAACTGGTCGTTAGGGTTGAAGATAGACTCCAATGTTACTAAACCCTTAGGAAGCTTGTTTGTCCGCAGCTGCACTACCTGATCCCCATATTGCTGCTCTAATCTGTCTTGATTCCTAGCTGAGAATTCAGCCTCTTCTTGTAAGAAATTGACGATCTGTTGATCGTTCTCAAACACCTGCCAGCTTGTGTTATTATCTGGAACTGCTGGCCTCACAATCACATGGATATGTGGCTGTGTTTTTCCCCTTCTGATGTTGTCAACCACATCAAACGTTGCTCCAACTGCTGCGAGCCTATCTGTGGCTTCATTTTTCTTCCTGGGTATGGACACAATGCTGAAAGCTTCGAAATCCTCAATGAGGTCCCATACCCTATTTTTGTAGCTCTTTAGCAGGTCATTCTTTGTGGCATGTTGTCCCCTAACTTGGTTGACGATTAGCTCGCTATCTCCAAACACCTGCAAGTTCTTTATGCCCCTTTTCCTGGCCCAATGAATTCCATGAATCAATGCTTCGTATTCAGCCGTGTTGTTTGAACAGGAAAACTGAAACAAAAACCTGAAAAATATTTGATGTCTTGTGGTGAAATCAACATTGCACCACCTCCAGCACCTTGTCTGCTTCTCGAACCATCGAAAAATAATTTCCAAACTTTGTTTTCATCCTTTTGTTCAGGCTGAATGATGTCGGGAATGGGTGAATTTTCTTCGTGTATACAATACACGCCCAATTCAGATTCTTCAATTTCCTTGTATGGGTCAAATTCATGACTCTTGTTTGCCCATTCATCCAAAGTTAAATCAGGAATTCCCTCGACCTTAGTACCTGTTTCTAGATCACTTGAACACTCCTCCTGATCAAAAACCGAGCAATTTGCATTGATAGGATTTGGTACATGAGGCTCAATATGGAAATGGGCAATTGGTTCTGACCTGATTGTTGCTTTGGCTCCATACCTTGTCCTAAAAATCATGTGCGACCAATCTGCAGATAAATATCCACCGATTTTTGCAGTGAAGTCTCTTGATAGACACAACGCAAAGAGTGGCGGAAGGTCAATCACAGACACATCTTGCAAAACTGTAACATTAGGACAGGAATGTAGAGTTAGGCTTAACCCCTTGATGACTCCAACAGTTCCTACTGCCGTTCCATCTAGTTGTACTACTCCTTTCAGCACTGGCTCATATTTCAAACCCAGCTGATCCACTATTTGCTTCGGCATCACTGAACTACTTGCCCCAGAATCAATCATGCAATTGTGTACTAATTTATCCCCGATGATTAATGAAATATAGAATGGAGGGGGTTTCAAAACTTTACCTTGTTGTCCTCCATGATTCCCTTCAGCCGAAAAGATTCGTGAGGACCTTCTCTTGCATATGGGCCTGCTGGTTCAAAGTTGACCAATTCTTCATGGCAGCTTGTAGAAGATCTCTTTGTCCTGGGATGGATAAAGATTCCCACATTGATATATTCACATTCATCTTCTTCATTTGATCAATGATGTTGAAAGGGAATGAATTGTCCTTTTGATGTCCCTTACTTGGTGCAAACTTTTCTGGAGCTTGAGCATGTGCGTGTGTTGCTACAACAGGTACCTTGGGTTGATTTTGCACATTTGGAGCTGCGTTTGGTCTACTGACCCCTTGTTGTGTAAGAGTGGGTTGAGAAACAACTGGATTACACGATTGTCCCTCTCCTATATTTCTCTTCTTTGACCGTGTGTTGGCAGCCACGCCTTGAAAAGGCTGTTGGTTAACTCCACAGAAGTCTTCCATTTGCCAATTTGCCAATGTGGTTTCGCTGAGGTCCTTCTTGTTGCGTTTGTTGCTGTTGATTCTCCTCCTGGCTTGGTTCTTGAGCAACACCAATGGTTTGCACCATCAAGGCCTGATTCAGTGCACCATTGAAACATGCTGACTGATTGTGAGGTAGATTGCAAGGGTAACACCAGTCGTACTCCTGTGCCATGTTATTTTGTGTTGGAACCAAGGCTCTTGAGGACGTCGTTGCATTTGGATCATACGGTCGAAATGGCCTGGCAGCTTGAGGCTGTCCTTGGTTCTGGTTTTGATTTGCAGCCTGAGGTGGTGGTCTATTTTGTTGGTATGGGGGCCTAGCTTGGTACTGTGCTTGAGGCTGATACGGTCTAGCACTTTGAGCTTGCTGTCTTTTGATAGTCACAAGCTCATTTCCAAGGTTCTGTAATTGTTTCATGACCTCCTGCAATTCCTTTGAAGTATTTGAAGAAGTCGATGCCTCATTATTGCTTTGATTTCTAGGAGTTGGAATGGGATTCAACTCTGGTGCTTGACTGGTTGTAGGATTTCCCATGTCTGGATAGAGAGGCATTGGTGGCCTTGGTGCAAGCTTGCCGGCTTGGATCAAACAGTTCTCTGCTCTGATCGCTGTGTCATAGGACCCTGGCAGCGTTGTCCCTCCCATTGATTGGATCATCATGGCTATGTCTGAATTTATAGCCTTTAAGAAATAAAGGAATGCTCCTTCGGCAGTTGGTATAACAGCTATTGGGATCCTGTCCCATGTCCGTTGGAATCTGAAGTTGAAATATGCCATTTGTTTGTTAGGAGCCCTTTTGATTGTTGTCAGCTGTTCCAATAAAGATAAATTGTCTGCCCTCTCCTCAAATTGGCTGCAAAGAGTAGAACAAAGTTGGTTCTAATTCGTAATAGATCCTGCTGTAAGGCTCCTAAACCATTGTAAGGCCTTTCCTTTGAAAGATGAAGCCAACAGCTTGACCGCAACATCCATTTCATTTATTTCATGGATTGCACATGCATTAGCAATATCCTAGATGTGATCAATAGGAGTAGTATGATTTTCTCCTATAAAATAGGGTATATTCTTTAGTGCTGCAACTGGAATTTGATTCTGAGCATTTAGGGCAAGTGGACTACTGCCCATGAAATTGACAAAGGGATTCGGTGGTAGATGTGCCATTATGATTGGCCTAAGAACCCTGGTCGATGCGAGAAAAGGCCTACCAGGTGGAGGTGTAGACAAAGTCCTGTTAGGTGGAGATGGTGATCTTTGTGGTCTTCTTCCTCTCCTTCCTCCTCCTGGTGATAGTTGCAATTGGAAAAATAGCCCCTCTTCTTGAGTATTAGACCTGGTTCGAATTCTTCTCATATGCCTGGGCAACTTTTGCTGCTACACCGCTGAATTCTACCCCTTCGGAGTCGCCAGATGTGTTAGAAAGTGAGCCTCAAAAGGCTAGATCCTACCAAGTTACACACCAAACCTGACAATATTTGAAAATGGAAAATTGAAAGACCTGTATTTTTGATATTTTAGAGTTTGGAACTTGATTCTGGAATGACAGTCCTGAAAACCCAAAAATGCCAGACTTCCAAAAACCAGAAATCTGAAAATAAAAAAACCATGAAATTTTGAAAGTCAAAATCTCAAAAATCTAAGAATACCCTTTTGAATATTATCCCCCGATCTATCAACTGGTGAAATTTTGACTTGTTTCGAGTGAGTTAAGTCCTTAAAAATCGATTTTAAAGTTCAGCCTGGAAGGTGGAAAAAACTGAACTGTAAAACCTGTAATTTTTTAAGTCCGAATTTCTTGAAAGTTCCTTCGAAACTGTGGAATGACCTCTTGGTCCCACCGGGCGTGCCAAAACTATTGATGTGAAATCACAGCACCCCTGGGACTCTGCAACGCGATGGGTTGAGACTCTCAGTATGATTGCATAACATGGAGCTTTTCCCAAGTGTGGGACCTTGCGAAAATGGAAAAGCTCTCCGGATGAAGGCCGGCTCCTATTCCTCTGTCCAGATGCACCAATAAAATGTAGAGGGTTTACTAAAAACCTAATCTAACTTTCCAAGGAGACAGGGTAAGAAGATGCATAAAATAAAACCTAAACTAACAGAGGTGATGCACCGAGGAATGAAGAACACCTGTCTTGCCAAATAAACACAGACCATTAAAATGCAATGCAAGATCATACACAGATAGCCAGATTCACAGTGAAAGATCAAAGGGGGTGCAAATGAATACAGAGAGGGTTGAGAATTATCCACAGACATGTATTAATTTGCTCCAAGGATTGATACAACACACTACAAAATGCCAAGAGGCAAAGATACATTACTGAGTTTCAAATGGGAGGTTTGAAATCCACAAGTTCACTCGCCAAAGAGAGAAGAAGGAGGGGCAAAACAGAAATGTCCAACCTTTAGAAAGAAGCCCCTCCTTACAATTTATAGGAAGAATGAGAGAGAAAAGAGAGAGGAATTTGAAATCTGCCCCAACCACCTCCAGAATGCACTTAACTCATCTCATTATGATGGTAGGTGAGAACCCCAACAAACCCAAAAGTGGCGAACTTTATTTTGCATTTTTAAGAATTTTTTCTCACCCAATTAAATATATCCAATCGTAGTTGGATAGAGGACCTCGTAAGCTTTCCAAAAAGTCTAACCTTGCATGAATCCGAGCTCCCAGTCAAAAGTTATGGCCATTTGAATATCTGCGCCAGGGTCTGCTTCCTGTCAGCGCTCAAAATGTTGCGCCTCTTGAAGGTGCACCATAGGCGCATCCATGTGTGTGTCGACATCCTCTTCTATGTGCCAAGGGCGCATCTTTACCCTATCGACACTCCGTGTCGTGCGCACTTCTGTGTGCCTTGGGCGCACCATTTCCTCTGTCGACACTCATTGTGTGCGTGCGCGCGGCGCCTGTGCGCCTTGGGCGCACCATTTCCTCTATCGACACTCATTGTCATGCGCCACTTCTGTGCACCTTGGGTGCACCATTTCCTCTATCGACACTCATTTTCATGCGCCACTTCTGTGCACCTTGGGCGCACCATTTCCTCTGTCGACACTCATTGTCGTGCGCCACTTCTGTGCACCTTGGGCGCACCATTTCCTCTGTCGACACTCATTGTCGTGCGCCACTTCTGTGCGCCTTGGGCGCATGTCAGGGATTTGAGCTTCTTTGATTTCTCCATTCTTCTACTTGTCTATATCTACCCGGGAAAAGATATATACAACAGGACCTAATGGCTATTTCTGCAAAATGTGTCTTAGAGACGAGGAATTTTCTAGCTTCGGCTTCCGTGGGTAAGAGAGCTGAAATAATGTCCGTAGGATCTTTGGTAGCTGATGGATAATGGTCACCAAGAGGAAAAGGTTTCTCTACTAGATCCCTAATAGGTGGAGGAGAAAATGGGTGCTCTTATGTAGGTGGAGGAGATGATGGGTGCTCCTCTATGGGTGGAGGAGATAAACAAGTATCCTCCATGGAGTGAAGAAGTAATTTGGGTGGTGGTTCCCTAGGTGGATAAGCCAAAGGTGAAATGGTATCAATATTAGCGGAAGGCTCCTCCATAGGGAAGGAAGGAGGTGAAAGTTGTTCCTCTGTGGGTGAAGGAATAGGTGAGGTAGGTTCCAATGCAGAACGAGGACTTCGGGTTAGAATTTCCTCTATGGAAGGAATATGAGGTAATTGGGAAGCAATTGGTGCATCGATGAAAATGTTAGGAAATTAATATTTACATGAGTATTTACTAGATGATATTTATGATGTGATGAATATTATGGCTAGGTTGTTATATTATTGTTTTATAACAATAATGTTATTATAAAGTGATTATACGTGAATTGTGGTGGTTGTAACCACACTCGTATATAGGAGTTAGGTGAGATATTTGTGGAGGAGGTTTTCCTTAGATATAGGAGCTACCTCTCCTATATTATTGTAACTCTTCTAATCATAATTGATGAAGTACGTTTGTATATTCTATGGTGCATTCTTAACCAAACATTATATTTGGTATCAGAGCATATTTGATCCTTTGCATACTCAATGGAGTTCGAAATTATTGGCATGATGTTTCACAGCGAGAGGTGACTCGAGGATTTGTACGATGGTCAAATACCATTAGATTACAGTCCTTCCACCATTAGTTTTTTCACGTTGAATATTAACAGCCTGCTCAAGATATATTGGCCATATCATATATGTATCATCATGCTTGAGCCAGTACTTGCAGGTTGTAGACGTATGCACACGTGGGTCGATTGTGTTTAATGATATAGATGGTAGACCAGAGCATCTTATCAATCAGTCTACAACTATATTCACTCGATTCAAGCCTGCATACACGTGGCATCATGGAAAATTTGTCTGATTTGTCTGCTTCAAACCTGCAATTTCAACATTTTTGACCATTTGTTGTGCTATTGGAAAAATAAAACTGTAGAGTTTGATCCAACATCATTTATGTGTGATATCTTCAACACATTCTTGTGCCTGTTAACAACTCTGGTAAATTTTGGCATGGTAGCTGAGATTCCTCTTGGCACGATCTACAGCATCACTCCCAGCTTGATGGCATCAGATCCACATTAAACAGCCACCTATTTTTGAGCCGGAAATCCAAAAGAGAGAATTAGTTTTGATTGGCATATGAATCCACTGATCTTCACAGATTTCTGATCAAGTCTGCTTCTGAAAATCATGCAAAGCCGTGGTGCTAGAAACAAAGATCAAAGGAACTCCACGTGTCGGCATGCATGAAAGTCGAACCTACAATTTGTATGTGTCTGTGTGTGTGGCTATCCAGATCTACCCTCTCGGGAGTCTTCAAACGGCTTATCATCTTGCCAGGCAGCAAAAGCTCTCACCTCATACATGGCAGAGGCTTCCTCTGATATCAACACACAAAGAGTTCGCAGAGTTTTTTTTTTTTTGGAACGTACGAAGTTTCGTTTGCAGTAGCACTGTCATGCAGCCTATTCAATGGTATCGTGATCTTCACATTGCTGTAATTGTTGTGTACATAGATCTGAATAGAATTAAGTGACTGATACAAATAGGACTGCATGAGGGATATATCATAGATTGGGTCCATAGTTATTATTTGTGTCTAGAAAGTAATCAAATATTACTTTCTAAGGTAATGGTTTATCTCACTGAGTGTCATTAAAATTGGGTCAAGATTTATTTTCTTGTCCTTAGCATTGAGTTGTGTTAGTCAAAAGTCATATATGAGTGTGTGAGATTCTATTCGAAATTTGAGTCATTTTGTTATTTTATTTGTATATGTCAAAATTTTAATTATTTGTAAAAAAAAAAAAGGGGGTGCATTTTCGGTTGTATCCGACACCTATTTTTTAATTTGTGAAGCGTCATAATGGATAAGTTGAGTCACATTGAAAAATTTGAAGGTAAAGATTTTCATACCTGGCAAGTATGAACTCAGTTGTTCCTAATTAACAAAGACTTGTGGGATATTGTTGATGGAAAAGAGAAGAAACCGACAAATGCAGATGAAGCAGCAAAATGGGCAAGCAGAGATCGAAAGGCTACAAAGTGATTATTGGATTGGGTCTATCAAATTCCTATTTGCATCATATAGACTTAAAAATTCCTCTCACACAATTTGGGAGACATTGAACAAATTGTTTGGATCACAAGCTGGAAGTGCAGCAATATCTTTAAAGCAGAGATTGTTCGGCCTCAAGATGGAAGAAGGCGATAACATGGTGGAACATATTAGTAAGTTTCATTCTATTTGCAATCAACTAGCAGGAATAAGTGTAGATGTCCCTGATGATGATGCTAAAGCAGTGTTACTCAATAGCATGCCTCCATGCTATTCTAACATGGTCTTTACATTGAGTAAAATAAATCCAAGTTTAGAAGAACTTATTTCTTCTTTGTTAGATGAAGAAAAGAGAATCATGTTTGCGGAACCAGAGGAAAAAGCCCTATATGGTAAGAAACAAGATAAAAGAAGATCTAAATATTCTTTCAGACCTGGATCATCTTCTAAAGATTCAAAGAAGCGTCTCACTTGTTATTACTGCAGACAATCTGGCCACTTGTCCTCAAATTGCAAGAAAAGAGCACAAGACTTACTTGATGGAAAACTGCAAGATAATGCCATGGCTGCTGATGACGAAGGAGAAAATGAAGAGGAAGAAAATACCGCACATCAAAGTGATGAATATTTTCTCTTCTAGATGATTTTTGAATGGAGGATGGAGGCATCGGAGGCTGGAGGTCAGACAGTGACCTCTCGTCAGTCACCAACGACGGGGCCGCACAGAATGATTTGGTGGCACAGGTGTGCAGTGTGAGTTTTCTTTCATTTCTGAATTGCAGTTTGTTGTGTGCAGTATGATTTCAGAGTTCCTGTTGTGTGTTGAATAAGTGAAATGTTCACATTGAGGGGGGAACATGATCAGCATGATCCAATGTTCCATTTTCAATTTTTTCAGTTGAGTATGTGGCTTTTCCTATTTCCCCAAATGAAAAAAACATAGTACAGAACAAATAACACAGTGAAATGCAGCATCATGAGGCTTGATGAGGTAGAACAGTCAGATGTGTTCCTGTTCGTACCTAGGTTTGTGGTTAGCCTCTTGAAAACCATTGAAGGTTGTTCAGATGTGTTCCTGCTTGAGTTCCCACACTGCTAGGTTAGATGTGTTCCCTAGAGTGACTGGTTGATAAGCAGATGATTCCTGAGTGTGTTCCCATCCTCGTCGGTCAGATGTGTTCCCGACAGTGCTTGGTCGATAAGAAGTTGATGTGTTCCTTCTTCTACCTTCAGTTCGAGTGTGTGCCAAGATCATGAGCGCGCAGAGGCGGCAGGCTGCAAAGGAAGTGTGAAAGTTCTTTTGTTACCATGTAAACATTAAGGGGGGGAATGTTAGGAAATTAATATTTACATGAGTATTTACTAGATGATATTTATGATGTGATGAATATTATGGCTAGGTTGTTATATTATTGTTTTATAACAATAATGTTATTATAAAGTGATTATACGTGAATTGTGGTGGTTGTAACCACACTCGTATATAGGAGTTAGGTGAGATATTTGTGGAGGAGGTTTTCCTTAGATATAGGAGCTACCTCTCCTATATTATTGTAACTCTTCTAATCATAATTGATGAAGTACGTTTGTATATTCTATGGTGCATTCTTAACCAAACATTATAGAAAATAGCATGGACCTCACGGGTATGTCTATCATGAGTCGAGCTCTCATCAATTTGGATCGGACGAAGGGGCATGATTAGGTAAGGGTTTCTTGAAGATGTGTAGGTTTTGATTGGTAGGTGAGTTAGGATTATGTGCGGTTAAATCCCTTTCTTGAGCATTTCTTGGACAATTTTTTTGAAAGTAATGAAATTGCCATCATCGTGACCGTTTACTCGATGATAGTTACAGAATTCATGTTCTTTATACCATGCGGGTGTGGGGTGAGTAGGGTCAAAACCAGTGTGTGATTTTATAGGAGGAAGGGTGATGGCCCCAGCTTTGATGATATTTTCTAAGACAAAAGAGTAAGGCTCCTAATTAGGGTGTATTTCTGTTGTTCTGTGCCTAATTTGAAAAGTCCGAATGCGTGAGAGATTATATGAGGGCTAGCTTGATTTGATGGATGAGTCGATCTGGCTTTGAGTACCACTGCATTAGTGGTCCCCTTGGTATTTGAATAATTATTCTATGGTTTGCAAGAAGAAGAGGTATCATTCAACTTGAATGTTGAGTTCTTATTGTGTAATTGGATTTTCTTCTCTTGATAGCCCGAATCTCTTACTTTCATGCCATGGTGAATGCTTCATCGAAGGTTTGGAAATTTTTGACCTACGTGGTTGGTGAGATATGTATATCACAAGCTTGCATGAAGATTTCGATGACTTTGGTTTGCGGTAGTTAGAATTTGAGTTGATTGATTAGGATATGCCCGGTGAGCAAAAAAATTTGTGATAGATTCATGCCGTCATATTGACGCGTGGAGTATAGGTCAATCATGGTAACCTTCTTAATGATATTAATGGAAAAGTGATCTAAGGAGGATTGGGATGCCTGATTAAATGAAAATATAGAGTGTTGAGGTAACCCACTATACTAATCTAATGCAGTCTAGTCAGAGACATGGGAAAGGTCCTCAAGAATGAAGCATCATCGTGAGTGATTAGGTAGCACCCATGTTTGAAAGACCATAAATGCTATTGCAGGTCTTCCTTACTATTGAAATGGTTGAATTTAGGTATTTCCCAATGCACGGGGTATGAATGAATAGGAATAGATGGGTAGATATTCTCATTACAAATATTGTCGTAGGTGAGAGTGTTGCGAGAGCCAAAACCAATGCCTCCAATGTCTGCATCTCTTCCATCATTAACATTATTAGGTCATTAGTAGGTTGTGATGGTTGGGTGCCTCCTATAGCATAAGAGGGTTGGTGTTGGGCATATAATAAGGGTGGAATTACAATATATGGTGCTGCCATGTAGGTAGATTGAGAAGAAGGTAGCGAAATAGGTGGTACATACCGGAATGAATAATGATGAAATAAGAGGCTACTGATAGTACATATATGGAGGTGGAAGGGTCATGGTGACCCTAATGGAAATGGTGGCTAATGATTGTGGAATAGAAAGGACCATGTTTTGAAAAGGGGTAGGGATCACCAATATAGGGGTGGTTGTGTAGCTATGGGTATATGCCGATAATAAGGGTAGATAAGGTTGTGTTTGGTGGTTGTCAAAGGCATGGTGGATGTGGCAAGTGCAACGGATGTAGTAGACGCGACATTCATAACGGGTATAGGACCTCAGTCTGTAAAACAACCTGGGGGTAAGGTAGATGCTAGGAAACATGGGGTTAACAGGGCTAGAGAAGAAGTAGGAGCGAGTTTCATCGGGATAGATATGGGCATGCCGTATATCAACCGACTTGAGGCATCTTGATTGGATGAGTGAGAAAGATAAAACTATAAGGAGGCAAGGTTTTGGTCAAGGAGTCGTGCGAACTCCTCATCTCCGGTAGTGATGGTGATAGGTTGAATAGGTTCCATGGCGAGTGATAAAATGGAAGTTGGTGAAGGGTTAGGTGGGAGTGGTTGACAATGGTGTGGAATATGAGGGCGCTAGCTTGTCGACGCACAAGACCATGTGAATAGGTACTAGTGTGGTAAGACTACTTTCTGTAAGTGACACGAAACATAGCACATGTAGGATAAATAGATGGTGGTGGGTGAATTGGGGCTAAAATGTTAGTTGGAAAATGACACAGGATAATCGATGCCGGTTAGGGTAAACTAATGCGATCAGAGATAACTACTGCCGGTCACTATGGAAAGTGAACAGTTGGTCCAAAAA
The DNA here is from genome assembly GCA_018340775.1 of Taxus wallichiana var. yunnanensis. NCBI lineage: Eukaryota > Viridiplantae > Streptophyta > Pinopsida > Cupressales > Taxaceae > Taxus > Taxus wallichiana. The sequence continues at coordinate 486,291,055 of CM031238.1, forward strand.
CAAGGTATAAGGCCAAATCAAAGGTATGCCAAATACTAATGAGATTTACAAGGTCAATGTATATGATGAGAGTGACAGGGACTCTAAATAATTGAAGAAGGTGAATATGTGTCCTTTTGGGTAGGTTAACCAAAATGACAGTGAACCGACACTGGTTGGGTATAACTGATGGAAGTCGAGGGTAATCGATGAAGGTCACTAGACCGACACTAGTTATTGTGAAATTGAAACCAGTGATGAAGAAAATATGGCTGTGAGTTAAAATTTGATGTGGAATCAGACCCAAAATTCTAAGAATGATGAGAATATGGTCCAGAACACTCAGATGAAGTTGGAATACACCAATTGTGATGAGGAGCATGTAAGGAGAAAAAGGAAAAATGAAGAACATGACCTCTCACCTCAAAATGCAAGCCAAGTAGAAACACTAAGAAAAATATGATCCTAAGAGTGCTTTTTCTATTATGTTTGTTTATCTTATGCTATTTAAGGACTGACTCATGAACTGTAGAATAGATTTTTTTGGTGAGGATGGCTTCCTACAAAGAAGGAGATCTAAAAGGTGAGGTTTCAGGTATGTTATGGTGGGGGTGGGCCTCGCTCTGAAGTATGACTTGATAGAGTAGCAAGTTGGGTGCCCATTGTACCATGATCGTGTGATCACCTACAACTTCTTCTAGGAAATATGTTGTTTAAGAATGTGTGTATTTTAAATTTGTGATGTTTGGATAAGACTCGAGAGAGAAAGAAAGAGAAAGAAAGTGCTTTTATGATTTGTTTGTCAACCATTAGCTGGGCATGACTTCCAACATATAGGTTTCCCTCAATTAATGTGAGCTAATGCAGAATAGCAGCATGAAATGCAATTATTTTTAAGCCCAAATCGAAATGTAGAATTCGATGACACAATAAGAGGATTAGGAAAAGTATGATCTTTCACTAATGCAATGCAAATGAAATAGAAGAAGAGTTCTTTTTAAGCACCATAACATGATTTCTTTGAGACAATAGAAAGAAGAGAAGATTCCAAAGGAGAAATTTAATGTGTGAATCTTTTAGAAAGGAAACAAACATGCAAATTTCACCTAGAAATGAATGAATGCAAGGAACCCCGAATGGGTCCCACCAGGTGTGCCAAAAATTTTCACCTGATTCTTAAACATTTCTTCGAAAATGATGAAATAGGTAGGGTAATAGGCGTAGGAGGAATGCCTATTGAAATACTGGTTGATAGGTTATTGCACACGTGTTGACTCCTTGATCCACAACTCATTATGAGAGCTTTCTTTTGGTTGGGAGGAACTACTTGAAATAAAAAACAAGACCACCAAAAAGAGTTAAACAATATACGCAGTGGACTACCTAGCGTATGCTAGATCTGGGAAGTGTGATACTTCCTAGACGGCTGTCAATCCACTGTTTAAAAAAATTTAATTCTGGTAATAAATTAAATCCTATTGTAGTTAAAATGATTTAGGTATCTCATTTAAAACACAATAAGAAAGCTCTAATCTAATAGGCTAGGTTAAAATAAGATCCAAAGGTCAAGTAACTGGTTCGGGTCTCTAAAGGTCCGACGAGAGGTCTTAGGCAGGTCATAGGTGAGTAAGGGTGATGTGGGAATAGGTAGGTAGGTTAATGTTCTAGGATATATTATTAGATACAAAGACCAATGCCAATTAAGGGTGATTGACACCAGTTTGGGAGAACTAGTACCAGTTACTATGGGGTACTGGGAATGTCATAGAATGAGATTTAGATCTCCCTTATGATTGCACAAAGGAATAGGCTGGTCAGAATGAGGTATTAAGTTGTTTGGATGGGATTTGGTGAAGTTTTAATAAGGATATGGAGGGGTGAGTATTAACAGAGTTCAGTGGGTAGCAAGGAGAACAAAGGATGAAAATACAATGATGAAATGAGTGAACCAGAGGAGTAAAATTTTCTACTTACTTGGAATCTAGTTCTGGACGTATGTGAGTGAGGAATGAAGGTGTCTGATAAGAGGTTGAATACTGCATAGGATCACCAAACATTGGGGAGCTCTTGCATGGGCTGCATGTGCTCTCTTTCTTGCTTGATTGGATCAAATCTATGCTGGGGGTGAGTGTTGGATAGTTATTGGGTGAATCTTGGATGTCTATGCAAGATAAAGTACTTGATCTCCTTCTTTGCATGTGTGTTCTCCCGAAACTCATCCTCAAAAGATGTGATATCTCTATGGAATCTTCCAACCTCCAAAAACAATGTGCCAACCTTGAAATAAGGTTGTTTTGGGATTTAAATGGTAACCGACGGTGGTTCGGGATTAATCGGTGACGGTTAAGGGTAACCAAAGCATCGGTTAGGGTGAGATTTCCTAAGTTTACTAAACTAGGCGAGATCCCCTTGATTTTTGGGATCTTGTTTCTCTTTCTCATGGATTAGACTCAAAGCTTCCTTCTAACATGTGGGAATATGGTTATTGAGAATATAGTCATTGATTTTTAGGGTTTGGGTAGGTCCGAGTCGGTTATGGAAATTTACTAAGAATAGGTCTTAGGGTGAGGTGGATATGTGGGCATTATCCCAACTAGGATATTTAAATAATAAATGTCCCGAGGATAATGGATTAATTTAATTTAAATAATTAAATTAATATTATAGTAGGGTGAAGTGGTTCATGGTTAGGTGAATGTGTTCAATGGTGTTTATTTGACGAGGGACCAAAGGGGAGTGTGACCTAATTTTAATATCTACAACAGTATCTATTTCTAAAGTATGAGAGGGAGGAAGAAGAGGTACCTGGTGAATGCAATCCCAAAAATTAGTAGTAGTTCTAGAAATTAGTACCTCAATTGAAGTTTCTCCATGTTGTGAGCTTAAAGAGCACTCCATCATGTATGCATCATCATCAGTGTTATCATCATCATCTTCCTCTTCTACTTTATGATCTACTTCACATAGAGAATGGGGCATGAAACAGTTGTCACACCAATCAATTAAATTTGTTTCTTCAACAACAGTAACTCTGGTAGCCAAAGGATTAGGCACCATTCTATTTTCCCTAGCTTGGGGATGTCTATTTGCAGATCCCATGGGTCCCTTTCCTTTGTCATCAGATCTCTGCTCATTTCTATGATGGTTGGCAAATCTATCTTGGCTTTCTTGCTTATGTTGGCCTTGTGAACTCTTCCCAATTCCTTTCTCTTCCTGAGCTAATTTGTATGAGATTTATTTGAAAGCTCCCACTAATGTTTTCACAACTTCCTAAAAATGAGAATCCTTACTTGCTTGAGGTCAATCTGAGTTAACCGAGTTTCACACCTTCCCTCTTAGAAGGTTTTCCAATTGCTTTGATGTTATTCTCAATTTGCAGAGCCATGGTAAAGCCCCGCCTTAAATTGGTAGGGTTTTTTTCCCTCAAGTAGTAAGGTTTGATTCTTAGCTGAGAACTCAACTTCTTCTTGCAAGAAATGGATGATTTGCTGGTCATTCTCAAACACTTTCCAACTGACATTGTTATCCGCACTGAAGGCCTCACAATCACGTGGATGTTTGGTTGTACCTTGTCTTTTTAAATGCTTTCCACAATGTCAAAGGCTGCCCCTACTGCTGCAAGCCTGTCAGCAGCTTGATTCTCTTTCCTAGGAATGGATTTGATGCCAAAACCCTCAAAATATTCCATGAGGTCCCACACCCTGTTCTTGTAGCACCTGAGTAGATCATTCTTGGCAGCATGCTATCCCTTGACCTGATTTACAATCAATTCACTATCACCAAAGACTTGCAAGTTCTTTATTTTCTTCTTGATTGCCCAATGCATCCCTTGCACCAAGGCTTCATATTCAGTAGTGTTATTGGAGCATGCAAACTGAAATCTAAAAGCTGAATAGTACTTTACTCCTTGAGGTGAAACAAGCATGGCTCCACCTCCTACACCTTGTCTACTCCTTGATCCATCAAAAACAGCTGCCATACCTCATTGTCATCTTCATGGTTTGGCTTGGTGATGCTAGGAATAGGCTGATTTTCTTCATGTATACAATAGACCCCTAGCTCAGATTCTTCCACTTCTTGATAAGGATCAAAAGCATGTACCTTGTTTTCCCATTCATCAAGAGTTAGATCTAGGATTCTTCCAACCTTGGTGTCAACTTCATCGATGCTTGTGTGGTCTTCTTGATCAAATGCTGAACAATTGGCATTGATCGACTTGGAGTGTAAGGCTCAATGTCGAAGTTTGCAATAGGTTCAGACCTGATTGTAGCCTTAGTTCCATACCTCTTTCCGAATAGCATGTGTGACCATTCAACAGAAAAATATCCCCCAATCTTGGCTGTGAATTCCCTTGACAAGCATAGGGCAAAGAGTGGTGGAAGGTCTATGATCTGATACATCTTGTAAAAAAACAACATTTGGACATGCATGCAAGGTAAGACTCAAGTTTCTAATCACCCCAATTTGTTATTCTTGCTGTCCCATCCAGCTGCATTACCCATTTGGATATGGTTTCATCTTTGGAGCCCTAGCTGATCAACTATTTGTTTAGGCATCACTTTGGGCTACTTGCCCTGGAATCTATCATGCAATTGTGCACTAACTGATTTCCAATGATTAATGAAACATAGAAAGGAGGGGGCTTCAACATTTTACCTTGCTGTCCTCCATGATTTCCCTCAGGCTGGGTAGTATTTGTGAGCACTTTCTCTTACATCTGAACTTGCTGATTCAAAGTTGGCTAGTCCTTCATGGCAGCTTGTAACAAGTCTCTTTGGCCTGGGATAGATAGGGATTCCCACATTGATATATTAACATTTGTCTTCTTCATCTGATCAATGATACTGAATGGTGATGAAGGATCTCTTTGCTGTCCCTTTGCTTGTACATTCACTCCTTGCACGTGGGCAGCAATAACTAGTATTTGAGTTGGTCTAGGAGATGTTCTTGGTTGCCCTTGTGCATTTGAAATTGGATTTTTCTTGCCAACCATTTGTGGAGCCATGGAAGGTTGTGGATTGGTTGGAGCTAATGGATGTTCTTCACCCAAATTCCTTATTTTTGACCTTGTGTTGGCTACAACACCTTGAGAAACTGCTTGATTCATGCCACAAAAATCTTCTGCTTGCCAGTTTACCAATGTGGTGTCATTTGGGGCTGATTGTTGTTGGAATGTTTCTTGTTGTTGGTTGTTTCCTTGACTGCCTTCACCCTCCACACCAGTAGTTGTCACCATTACTACTTGATTCAAAGCACCATTGAAGCACATAGATTGGTTATGAGGTTCATTGCATGGAAAACACCAATCATACTCTTGAGCAACGTTGTTTTGTGTTGGCACCAATGCCTTAGATGCAGATATGGCATTAGGATTATAGGGCTGAAATAGTCTATTGGCAGGAGGACTTGTTTGATTTATATATGCAGCTGGATTAGGAGGTCTTTGTGGTTGGTACGGCTTCTTGTTGGGCTGAGCTTGGGGCTGGTAAGAAGATCTAAAGCCTTGGGCTTGCTGCCTCTTAAGAGTGACTAGCTCATTGCCTAGGTTTTGCAATTGCTTCATGACTTCTTGAAGCTCATTTGGGGAAATTGGAGATGTAGTAGAAGCTTCATTTGAACTCGATTTCTAGGAGTGGGAGAAGGAGTCAAATTAGGTGCTTGATTGGTGTTTGGACTCTCTAAACTTGGAAACAATGGCATGGGAGGTCCAAGTTTGCCACTTGGATCAAACAATTTTCATCCCTAATGGCAATGCTATAAGCCATAAGGATAGTTATGCCTCCCATGTGTTGGTCGTCAAATAGGACTTTACAAAGAGTAATAGTCAGGGGACAAGAAGTCCCTCCTCTTTAATGGGAGAGGTTCCCTTATTCAGAAACGAACCTATTTACAAATATACAAAACATGATTTTCTGGTTGAACTTGGATATTACGAAAGTGTTTTCTATAAAGATCATCAATTACAAAAGGACTGAGGAATGAGAATACGAGAATGAGCAGAAAGGCAACATGCATAATTATAGATAATAGAGTAATTCTTTATGTATGCAAAGTTACAGTGAATTGAAACAAGATCATTTGTATCATATAAATAAGATGGAATTTAAAGACACAAAGTTCTGTAAATAACATCTGCCAGAACACAAAGTTTCTTGACATAACACAGACAAATGATCTTCACAAAATTAAATGAAAGCTTGGGGATAAAAGAGATCAGATAGACAAAGAATGAAAAGCCCTTCTGTATTGATTTATTTATGATCTGTTTACACTTTCAGAAAATAAGCCAAGTTATTCCTCCTTTTTCAAAATGGCATGGAGAGGCCATTATATAGCTTACAAATCAGTTACTCTTTGTAACCACTTCTTTTAACTAAAGATTAGTTAAGGATTGCCAATCGCAATACCTCAACTTATTACAATGAATCCGAGAAAAAGAATTAGAAAAGAAGAGAAGAATAAGGAGAAGAAGACATGTGGTTATGAATGGGAGGGACCCACTGACTTCAAAATTTGCTGCCTGAATCTCTTCAATGCCTCGGCTATGTCTCTGCCACGAGGGACTGACGTGTTGGCTATAGACTGAGCCCAAAATCCGAGGCACTTCTCCATTTCCTTATCAAACTCGACATGAGTATGATAGTCTTTATTTGCTTCTTCAATGGCAGATTGAAGAGAGTAGATCTCCTTCATTTTCTCTTTGGAAATGGAGCTTTCCTTGAATAGATTATCTTTGACAAAAGCTCTGAATTGAGCTTTGATTTCTTGCAGGGAAAGAGGCACACTAGAAGTTTCATCATGAAGATGACAAGTGTATATCTTTGAAAGCAGATACAACCAGTGTCTTGAAAGCCTCACCCTTCTGCCAGCTATTCTTCAACTCTCCCAAAGCCTCCTCCAAGACTTTGATCTTCCACTCCATGTTGTAAAGCCAGGACTTTGATGGATTATCCTTTGCATCATCAAAAACCTTATTCGCCAATAAAATGTTCTCATTTATCTATCCCATGAGACGGAGGTCTACTATGCAATGGCTGCTCCGAGTTTGAGCTCTTTATCTATGATCCCGATAGTGGAGGAGAGCTTGTTGAAAATTTTCACCTTTCCGTGGAGTTTGAAAGCTTCATCGACGAAGTTCAATCCTACAACAAGCATATCTTCCACCATGGCCTCCATAGCTCTGTCATAGATAGAATACTTGTGCATGTCTTTGATACTCTGTACTTCATCTTGGCTCAAAATTACAGGTGGCGGAAGGGTAGTCAATGGGGTAGGGTCCAAAATTTGTCCTTAGACAAAAGAGATTTGATAAAACTTGTGAGAATCGGGCTTGTTCCTCCAACTGTTCAATAGTTTGCTGCCCTTTCTCTACCCTCCCAATGACTCTTGTGACCGTTTCCTGGAGGTTGTGGATCTCACCTTTAGGAGTAGACTCTCCCATAGGAATCCTTGAGAGTTCTAGGTCGATGCCCTGTAAGTCCTACTCGATTTGTCTCCGTAGGCTTAGCAATCTCCAGGAATTGCTGACCCTAAGCATCAGACACTATCCTGGAGGTAATTCTGGCTTTCTTGGCACGAGAAGGAGTAGTGCCTAACAAGGCTACGACAACATCAAAATTTGGCCCTGAGCTCTGAGAGGAAGATTTCCTCTTTCTACTGTCGACAAAAGGTTGCACCCATGCAAAAGAGGAAGAGGAAGCAATAGGAGGGGCAAGAGGACCAAGAGACAGAGAGCTCATGATGCTCAAGGTTTGCACAACTGTTGTCTCAAGTTGAGATGTGAGTGGGGCGCTTGAGACAATTACTGCAGAGGAATCAATAGCACTTGGAAGTTCAGTGCTCTAGACTTCCTTATCTTTATCCGTTGGAGCTTCAGGAGCATTTGTAGGGGCTGGCACTTCACTCTCTTCACTTTCACTGAGAACAATGATGTTCTCTGGTCCCAAAGGCACTTCTACCTACTTTCTTTGAGGATATTTTTCCACAGGCTCCTTCTTAACCTCTTTGAATTTCTTCTGGTATACTTGAGTGGATGAAGAAGGAGTGGAAGCTGCAGGTCCTTGCATTGATGAGGCAGGAGGGGTTTGCACAGGTGTGTCTGATATGGGAGTCAATGCTTCCCTCCTTGGTGTTGAAATATCCTTAGAGGAGGATTCTCCTGAGTGCCTTCTAAGCTCTCAAACTTTCCTATCAAACCAGACCTTAGTCCTGACTAAGACTGGAGCTAGGATCTCGGCCAGATCATCTTTCTCTTTCTTGTTCCAATCCAAGTCCTCCAAGGGAGTGTGCTTAACCACATTATCATACTCATATGAGTATAGATCAGAGTTGTCATCCTGGAGTCCTTCAGGAACTTGGTACAAGCTGAGTTCTTGGATCAATTGCAGAGAAAACCTGCCATAGTGCCTCCTTCTAGCCTCAAAATCATCTGCACAGTCAGCCCAATAGTCTTCTGTATCTGCCCTGTGATGATAGATTATCTTGATGTTCTGTTCAATGAACTTCTTCAAGTCGAAGCAAGTTCTTGGCTTGAAGAAATGAACAGTGATGGGAACCAGGGCTCTTTCTATATTCTGTGCATCCAGGGCTGTTTTACAAGTGTAATTTCCCAAAGAGATGGGAAAGTGCAAACCAGTAATCTTCTTGTCTCTGCAGGTTCTGTGTAATTTGTCTAACTACCTGCATACTTCTATCAAAGCCATCTTATCACTGCAGAACATGGGAAGCCTCAAAGGGGTGCTCTCATAGCCAGCAAGCCTGATATAGGAGAATTTTCTGAATTGGATAAAATAGGCACCGTAGTGTGATATCAGGTTCATGGCTTCATCAGAAAACCTTCTAGCAGTGTCACCTTCAAGAAGCCTGACCACGTACATGGTGGAAGCATCATTTACCCTTTAGAAATTATGATTGCTGGTCTCTAAGGTGAAATGCGGGCAGTAGGCATATACATGATCATCCTTGTGGGCATCAATGTAAGAAAAACCAAACCATTGCCTTGATGCCACCAGAGTATACATCAGGTACGAAGTCATGTAGAACTTCTTCATTTGCTGTACATTGGACAGCTACTCCGCCAAGTTCATGCTGATGATTTCCACCCAGTTGATATTTTGAGTTCCCTCGCACACCATGTTGATGAGTGGGCACATCCAGAAATGGAATTCGTTAGTAGAGGGTAAGCCCATAACCCGAGCTAGTAGGATTATAAAATCTGACAATTCTTCATTGAAATCAGCCCAGAAAAGAGTCTTGGATAGACGAGATGCTCCCTTCTTAGGGTTCTTTAGCCAGGACTTCACCACCCACGCCTTGTATTTGTTGTTGTCTTGATTGAATAGGGCCTGTGCTTGATTCTGGGAAACAACTATGGCATTATCCATTTCTGGAATCCTCAGTGTAGTGCTAATGGTGGCATCATCTAGTTTGGCGATGAGTTCCCCGTGTACGTTGGTCAATTCACTCGAATCAGGGTCGAAGTGACCTCTGCATAAAAGAACAGATATCCTATCAGCAACCTCCAATCTGTCCTCATTCAATTTGTGAAGATACATAATTCTCTTATCCAAAGCATCACTGAAACTAGTATCTTCAATGGCCTTCATTAGATGCAAGGCTGGCAGCTCCACTGTTACTGGAAATTGAGCTTCTACTCCATATACCACTTGAAAAGGAGACATTCCAATAGCTCTCTTTGGTGTAATCTGTCTGTCCAATAGCTTCTTGTGCCAGTTTCGTTGAGACTCATTGACTAATTTCCTTATAATAGTCACCAAATTTTTATTAGTGGATTCTGCTTGCCCATTTCCCTGAGGATAGTAATCTGAGGAGTGAGCCAAAGAGATGCCATACCCATAGCAAAAATCCATTATCTCGGTTGAAGAGAAATTCAAAGCATTATCTATCACAATCTTGTTAGGTACACCATACCTTACCAAGATGTTCTCTTTGATGAAGCTACACACCACTTCAGAAGTAGTACTCTTAACTGGAATAGCTTCTACCCATTTGGTGAAATAATCCATGGCAGTTAATACATGAGTATGACCAGCACTAGAAGTAGGATTAAGTGTTCCAATGAAGTCCAAACCCCCGTTGAAAAGGTTCTTCAATTACAACTGGCTTAAGAGGCAAAGAGGCCAATTTAGGTCTACCCACGAAAGTCTGACAAGCCTCACATTTATCAACCCACTTGGATGCATCTCTGAACAAGGAAGGCCAGTAATATCCTCCACGAAGTATCTTATGAGCAGTGACTATTGATGAATAGTGTCCTCCACATGCCTGATCATGAAAAGCTGAGAGCAATTTTTTCTGTTGTTCCTTGTCCACACATTTCAAAAACCTTCCATCTAACCCACGTTTGAACAAGGCGTTTTCCCACAACACATATTACACTGACCTTAGTTTAACAGTCCTCTTTTCTTTGGCGGTCAAATGAGAGGGGCATTCTCCATAGGTGAGAAAATGAGCGATATCAGCATACCATTCATCAACTGAGCTAAGAAACAGAATGGTAGGAAGGCCAACTTTATCCTCCAGCAACTCATGTTTAGCTCCTTCAGCAATGAGCTCACAAAGGCCTTTTCCACGAACAAGCTTGGTCGGTTTGATGTCAATATCATATTCTTGGACCTTAGCAACCCAGTTCCCTCTCTTGGATCCAAATTCTTGTTGTGTGAGAATTGACTTAACAGTTGTATCTGGAACCAACACCATGGAATGAGAGTTGAGAATGTAAAAATGAAATTGCTTGATAGCTTTAACCACTACAAAAGCATGTTTTTCCATCATGGTGTATTTTAACTCATGATATTTCAAAATATAGCTCATGAATGCAATTGGGAGTTCATGCTCATTAGAATCTTCTTGAGTCAAAACAGCAGCTAAGGTATTATTTGTGGCATAGCAATAGATAATAAAATCTTTGCTGAAATCAGGACATGCTAAAATAGGAGTTTTAGCAATGGCTCTTTTAATACCTTCAAAGGATTCTTTTCCTTCAGAGAGACCAACCAAACGTTTGTTTTCCTTTCATCATTTGGGAAATATTCAAAGTTAACTCTGCAAAATCAGGGATGAACCTTCTTAAAAAATTGATCTTACCAAAGAAAGAGTGCACGCCCTTTTTGCTGGTTGGGAGAGGAATTTGCTGGATAGCTTGAACTCGCTCAGGATCAATCTTAATACCATCTTTGGAGACGATGTGCCCTAATAATTTCCCCTCTGTGACACAAAAGATAGATTTTTTAGGATTCAAAGAAATCCCATGTTCTCTGCATCTTAGCAGAACTGTCTCCAGGTGGTCAAAATGATCCGCCCTTGTTTTAGAAAACACAGTCAAGTCGTCAAGGTATATGACAATACACTTCCCTTTCAAAATTCCAAAGGCTAGATCCATAGCTCTCTGAAAAGTGGCACCAACATTAATGAGCCCAAAAGGCATTCTCTTGTAAGCAAAGGTACCCCAAGGAGTAGTGAAAGCTGTTTTGTGTTGATCTACAGTATCAACCTCTACCTGATTATATCCCGAGAATCCATCAAGCATAGATAACATTTCAGATCCTATTACTACTTGCAAGACCTGATCCATCATAGGAAAAGGATAATTATCTTTCAAGGAAGCCTGATTCAGATTCCTGAAATCAACACAGATGTGGATCTCACCATTTTTCTTCCTAACAGGCACAATATTGGCAATCCATGTTGAATGATGAATGGGAAAAATGATTTTGGCCTTCAACAACTTCTATATTTCTTGAAAGATGGTGTCAGCTATTTTGGGGTTGTATTGCCTCTGTTTCTACTTAAAAGGCTTAATTCCAGGTTTGAGAGGAATAAAATGCTGCATATCTTTTGGTTTGAAAGCTTTTAAATCTTCATAAGAGTAAGCAAGAACATCCTTATACCTCTTTAAAAGATCAATTTCTTTTTTCCTCTCATCTGTTGTGCAACATTTTCCAATGTTCACGAGCTTAGGATCAGTAGAACTCCCAATATTAATTTTATCATACTCAGCTGATTGTTGAGGTCCAGTAGAAGCTCTAGACTTTACATACCTATCATGTTTATCAAATAGTTCCTCTAAACTCACCAATCCTTTAGGAATCTTGTTTCCTTTGAGTTTGATGCATCCATCCTGATCCGTTTCTTCTCCTTGGGTGACTGCTTTGTCAAAGGGCACACTTTCACGAGGTAGGTTGTCACTTCCTTCAAAATACAGCTATTCAAAATTACCCTTGAGTTCTAAGAAAGAAAGCAAGTGTTGATCATCATTGAAAACTTGCCAGTTATTTGTATTATCAGGTACACTAGGTCGATGGACCATCTCAATGGTGAACTTATCTTGAGAGAAGTCAGGATGAGGAATCAGTAGTGACCCTGAGACTGCTAGCGAATCAGCCCTGTTGTTCTTCTCCCTAGGTATTGCTTTGATGGAGAAAGCATCAAGAAATTCAATGGAATCCCAAACCTGATTCCGGTAATGTTTCAACCTTCCATTTTTTACCTGGAAAAGGTTTCTAACTTGCTTTACAATCAATTCCGCATCACCACGAGCCAGAAGATTCTTTACACCTTGTTCTTTGGCCACTTGCAGGTTGAGAATGAGAGCCTCATACTCTGTTGTATTATTAGTATTTTTGAACTGGAACTTGAATGAAAAAGGATGAAGGCTCCCTTCAGGTGACACCAGTAGGACACCAGCTCCAGAACCAGTTGAGGAACAACTTCCATAAAACTCTAAAATCCAAACACCATTAGGATCTTTAGGTGACACTTTGGGGAGTTGGATTTCATCAGGGGACATAATCATGTAGTTACCATGCCCCATATCCTCATAGAGTATTTGTGCTTTAGGATCATCCGTTTTTTGTACAATATACTCAGATTGCTTCTCAGGAAGCAACTTCTTCATTTGTCCATTAACAGGTATGAGTGTATGTGACCAATCCATTTGAATTTCTCCACCCACATCCTCACGAAGTTCCTACTTAGCAACATACCGTATGAAGGAGGAATATCTCGCTACTAAGATGGTAGCCAAAACTTTCTTCTCGGGAAAAGCAAGTAAAAGCCACTTGTGCATCTTTAATTCTTCGACCGGGGGCACTTCCTTACTCTCCACGAGTAACAAGATCCATAAGTGCATGTGAGGGTCAAGCCTAAGGCATGAGCTACTTTAGCGAGGCATCACATTGTCTCGAGGCTCCACGAGTCTATGACACAATTACTGAGCCTATGGCCAGCTATAAGAAGTGTTACATAAAATGGTTTGATTTTGTCATTAGGTGAGGTGACAGTGGCTACCAGACTAGGTTGTGGTGCAGAAGAAGGAGTGGGTAAAAGGCCTTTAGAGGTGGTTTTAGAATGGGAATTGACAAAGTGAATCATTTTAGCAAAATCTTTGGGATGGGTTTGATAATACTCAGCCTCTGAAATTTGAACCTTAGTCTTTTTTAGGTGATCAATAATATCAAAAGACCTAGAAGTGGACGGGCCATCATCACTTGAGATCCTAGGTTTATCAACTTTAGGGGAAAAAGAAGTAACTTTAATAGCAGGATTGACAAGACTCACCTTTGGTGTAGATGAAATGGGGATAGGAGATCCTATTTTTTAAATTATGGGGATAGTTGTCGGCTAATCCTTAGATTTCTTAGAAAGCTGCATCACTTTCTCCTCTACGATTTTTCTACTCTCGAGTCATGATAGCGAATGATTCGCTATTCATGTCCACTACTACTTCATCATAATCATCTCCATCATCAATGCCCTCAGTGGTGAAGAAATTAACTCGAGATCCCTCAAGTTCATCTGCTTCATCATCAACTTCTTCCACAAATTCCTCGCAAGCTTCATTATCCTCATCATCATCTGGTTCCTCAACTTCACAGGTTGCATTGACAGGAACTTTAACAGGAGGTCCTTCAAGCGCTAATCTTGTTTGAGAAGTAGGCAAATGATTTCTGGGCTGAAAATTCCTCCTTGGAACGTCTACATAGGGAGCATGCTGAGCCAATTGTTTCTTTATGGCAATGAGATCATTCGCAAGTTTTTGAACCAATGGATCAGTATTAGGTCCAGGGGTGGAAGAGGAGGAAGAAGCAGACTTAGATTTGGAAGGGTCTCTCCTCAACTTCCCTGACATGATTAAATCATCCTCGACACTAACAGCAAGAGTTTGATCTTCAGCCAATGTTGCGAGATTAGCCCTTCTTAGTGCATAACTAACTTCAGGCGATTGGGCATTTAGGAAGAAACATTTTTGGATTTGATCAACAGGTCGAGTATTTGGTGGAATTTTATTAATCAACCTATTGAATCGGGCCACAAATTCTCTCATGGGCTCTTGTGAATCTTTCTTTATCTGAGAGATTTGGGCTAGCAAGGCATGCACATCTTCTGCTGGTTTGAAACGGTTTTCAAACCTAGTTCTCATGGTGTCCCAGCTAGTGATAGCACCAGCTGGAAGGTGATAGAACCAATCAGCAACATTATCTTGTAAAGTCTCAATGAACAGTCTCACGGAGACGTCTTCATGTTCAACTCCCAGAACTCCACATGCAACTATGAAGGCTGCGATGTGTTCATCAGGATGCACTTTTCCATCACCTTTGAATTTAGGGAAGTTCTTGGTTACCTCTAGGTAACTCATGCAAAGGCTGAGGAAGAGCAAGGGGCCCAACACGATGACCCCAGGGACAATGGTACCGCCATTCTTGGAAAAATGGCTTGGAGAGGAACTACAACACCAGCAAGAATCAAAGCTCAAAGATTAGGACTAGCTGGCTCTGAAGGAATACCACCCATAGGAATTCTATCTTGAACAGGTGGAGTGCTTGTCAAACGAGTCTTTCTATTTCTTGTTGAAGGGAAAGGAAAACCCTGCTGCTCCAAAAGTTGAAACTGAGAATCTTCAATACCAAGGGCCCTTCTCCCTCGAGTAAAATGCGGAGTCACCAGATCAAAGGATGATCAAAAATTATAGAACTGGAATATGATTTTCCCCAGTGGAGTCGCCAAAAACTGTTGGTCGTCAAATAGGACTTTACGAAGAGCAACAGTCAGGGGACAAGAAGTCCCTCCTCTTTAATGGGAGAGGTTCCCTTATTCAGAAACGAACCTATTTACAAATATACAAAACATGATTTTCTAGTTGAACTTGGATATTATGAAAGTGTTTTCTATAAAGATCATCAATTACAAAAGGACTGAGGAATGAGAATATGAGAGTGTGCGTAAAGGCAACATGCGAGAATTATAGATAATGAGTAATTATTTATGTATGCGGTTACGGTGAATTGAAACAAGATCATTTGTATCATATAAATAAGATGGAATTTAAAGACATAAATTTCTGTAAATAACATCTGCCAGAACACAAAGTTTCTTGACATAACACATACAAATGATCTTCACAAAATTAAATGAAAGCTTGGGGATAAAAGATATCGAGATAGAGAAAAATGAAAAGCCCATTCGTATTGATTTCTTTATGATCTATTTACACTTTCAGAAAATAAGCCAAGTTCTTCCTCCTTTTTCAAAATGGCATGGAGAGGCCATTATATAGCTTACAAATCAGTTACTCTTTGTAACCACTTCTTTTAACTAAAGATTAGTTAAGGATTGCCAATCGCAATACCTCAACTTATTACAATGAATCCGAGAAAAAGAATTAGAAAAGAAGAGAAGAATAAGGAGAAGAAGACATGTGGTTATGAATGGGAGGGACCCACTGACTTCAAAATTCACTACTTGAATCTCTTCAATGCCTCGGCTATGTCTCTGCCATGAGGGACTGACGTGTTGGTGTATATCGAGGCAAAATCCGAGGCACTTCTCCATTTCCTTATCAAACTCGACATGAGTATGATAGTCTTTATTTTCTTCTTCAATGGCAGATTGAAGAGAGCAGATCTCCTTCATTTTCTCTTTGGAAATGGAGCTTTCCTTGAATAGATTATCTTTGACAAAAGCTCTGAATTGAGCTTTGATTTCTTGCAGGGAAAGAGGCACACTAGAAGTTTCATCCTGAAGATGAAAGTGTATATCTTTGAAAGCAGATACAACTAGTGTCTTGAAAGCCTCACCCTTTTGCCAGCTATTCTTCAACTCTCCCAAAGCCTCCTCCAAGACTTTGATCTTCCACTCCATCTGTAAACCCAAGACTTTGACGGATTATCCTTTGCATCATCAAAAACCTTATTCGCCAATAAAATGTTCTCATCTATCTATCCCATGAGATAGAGGTCTACTATGCAACTGCTCCAGAGTTTGAGCTCTTTATCTATGATCCCGATAGTGGAGGAGAGCTTCTATTGAAAATTGTTCACCTTTCCATGCAATTTGAAAGCTTCATCGATGAAGTTCAATCCTGCAACAAGCATATCTTCCACTATGGCCTCCCTAGCTCTGTCATAGATGGAATACTTGTGCATGTCTTTGATACTCTATACTTCATCTTGGCTCAAAATTACAGGTGGCGGAAGGGTAGTCAATGGGGTAGGGTCCAAAACTTTGTCCTTAGACAAAAGAGATTTGATAAAACCTGTGAGAATCTGGGCTTGTTCCTCCAACTGTTCAATAGTTTGCTGCCCTTTCTCTACCCTCCCAATGACTCTTGTGACCGTTTCCTGGAGGTTGTGGATCTCACCTTTAGGAGTAGACTCTCCCATAGGAATCCTTGAGAGTTCTAGGTCAGATGCCTATAAGTCCTACTCTGATTTGTCTACTGTAGGCTTAGCAATCTCCAGGAATTGCTGACCCTAAGCATCAGACACTATCCTGGAGGTGATTCTAGCTTTCTTGGCACGAGAAGGAGTAGTGCCTAACAAGGCTACGACAGCATCAAAATTTGGCCCTGAGCTTCGAGAGGAAGATTTCCTCTTTCTACTGTCGAGAAAAGGTTGCACCCATGCAAAAGAGGAAGAGGAAGCAATAGGAGGGGCAAGAGGACCAAGAGACAGAGAGCTCATGATGCTCAAGGTTTGCACAGCTGTTGTCTCAAGTTGAGATGTGAGTGGGGCGCTTGAGACAATTACTACAGAGGAATCAATAGCACTTGGAAGTTCAGTGCTCTAGACTTCCTTATCTTTATCTGTTGGAGCTTCAAGAGCATTTGTAGGGGCTGACACTTCACTCTCTTCACTTTCACTGAGAACAATGATGTTCTCTGGTCCCAAAGGCACTTCTACCTACTTTCTTTGAGGATATTTTTCCACAGGCTCCTTCTTAACCTCTTTGAATTTCTTCTGGTATACTTGAGTGGATGAAGAAGGAGTGGAAGCTGCAGGTCCTTGCGTTGATGAGGCAGGAGGGGTTTGCACAGTGTGTCTGATATGGGAGTCAAATCTTCCCTCCTTGGTGTTGAAATATCCTTAGAGGAGGATTCTCCGAGTGCCTTCTAAGCTCTCAAACTTTCCTATCAAACCGGACCTTAGTCCCGAGTAAGACTCGGAGCTAAGATCTCGGCCGAGATCATCTTTCTCTTTCTTGTTCCAATCCAAATCCTCCAAGGGAATGTGCTTAACCACATTATCATACTCATATGAGTATAGATCGAGTTGTCATCCCGAGTCCTTCGGGAACTTGGTACAAGCCGAGTTCTTGGATCAATTACAGAGAAAACCTGCCATAGTGCCTCCTTCTAGCCTCAAAATCATATGCACAGTCAGCCTAATAGTCTTCTGTATCTGCCCTATGATGATAGATTATCTTGATGTTCATTCAATGAACTTCTTCAAGTTGAAGCAAATTCTTGGCTTGAAGAAATGAGCAGTGATGGGAACCAAGGCTCTTTCTATATTCTATGTCGTCAGGCTGTTTTACAAGTGTAATTTCCCAAAGAGATGGGAAAGTGCAAACCAGTAATCTTCTTGTCTTTGTAGGTTCTGTGTAATTTATCTAACTACCTACATAATTCTATCAAAGCCATCTTATCAGTGTAGAACATGGGAAGCCTCAAAAGGGTGCTCTCATAGCCAACAAGCCTAATATAGGAGAATTTTCTGAATTAGATAAAATAGGCACCGTAGTGCGATATCAGGTTCATGGCTTCATCAGAAAACCTTCTAGCAGTGTCACCCTCAAGAAGCCTGACCACGTACATGGTGAAAGAATCATTTACCCTTCAGAAATTGTGATTACTGGTCTCTAGGGTGAATTGCGGGCAGTAGGCATATACAGGATCATCCTTGTGGGCATCAATGTAAGAAAAACCAAACCATTACCTTGATGCCACCAGAGTATACATCAGGTACGAAGTCATGTAGAACTTCTTCATTTGTTGTACATTAGATAGCTACTCCGCCAAGTTCATGCTGATGATTTCACCCAGTTGATATTTTGAGTTCCCTCACACACCATGCTGATGAGCAGGCACATCCAGAAATGGAATTCGTTAGTAGAGGGTAAGCCCATAACCGAGAGCAGTAGGATTATAAAATCTGACAATTCTTCATTGAAATCAGCCTAGAAAAGAGTCTTGGATAGACGAGATGCTCCCTTCTTAGGGTTCTTTAGCCAGGACTTCACCACCCGCACCTTGTATTTATTCGTTGTCTTGATTGAACAGGGCCTGTGCTTGATTCTAGGAAACAACTATGGCATTATCCATTTCTGGAATCCTCAGTGTAGTGCTAATGGTGGCAGCGTCCAGTTTGGCGATGAGTTCCCCGTGTACGTTGGTCAATTCACTCGAATCAGGGTCGAAGTGAGCTCCGCATGAAAGCACTGTATCAGCACATTGCACCGAGATTGGGAAACCTCCAGCGAAAGCCAAACCGCTGTCATGAATCATCTGCGCCATTGGTGTAGGGTTTGCATCTGCCATCCTTGCCCAAAAATTGCCAAAGTCAAGATGACGAGCTTCACTGTCCCCAATATTGGGAACGGCAGACTCTAGTGGCGAGATTTGTTCCTGTCCCTGAAATTTGATCTTCATATTGATAGTAATTCGGAGGGCAGAGCCGCAAACTAGACTTGGGAAGGAATTACAGAGGGAAGGGATACACGCGCAGGAATTTAGATTGCAAGGGTTCGAGCAAAGGATAGCATGGAAGCAGTGTGAAAAATGCATAGGGGGTTCGCTCGTTATATAGCCGATTAGGAGAGAGAAAGATAATGAATGCACATTTAATACATACCTACCAATTTGAATAAGTAAGATATTCGGGTAGAGTGGGAAAAAATAAGCATGAATGGCACTTGGTTCATTTGGGACATGTGGGATGTGAATGCGCGAAACACGTGGCTCGGCCGATTCGGGCAAAGCGGGAAAAGATGCACAAATGCCTTTTGGGACATGCGGGACAAAAGTGCGCGAAGTACGTGACTCGGCCGGATCGGACGAAAATGTGACAACGGGTCCGGGTGAACTTGGGACATTTGGGACGTGAAAGCACGAAGTACGCGGTTCGGGCGATTCGGCCGAAAATGGAACAACTTGCCCAATTGAACTTGGGACATTTGGGACAAAATGTCCGACAGGCCCGAAAAAGACAAACTTCGGGGAAACCGGCCGATCGGGGAACAGAGGGCCCGCTTGATCTTGGGACACGCGGGACAAAAATGTCTGACAGGCCTGAAAAACACACAAAATGACCCAAAAACGCAGATTTTCTCAATTTCTCAACTTTTAACATTAAGTACAACAGAGAAGACACTTAAACTCAAAATTTTAAATTTCACTTTCTTAAGAGCAGGGAAATTTTGAGTGGACAACACCATGGACTGAATCAATATAGAAATATCAAAATTTAGAGCTTTTTGAGATAGTAGAGAAAATCACCTTCTTGTTGCTTTGCCCGACCGCCACCGGAATTCTCTCCCAAGTCTTTTGAAATCTGAAGTTGAAATCGGTCTTTTTGCTCATTGGGAGCTCTCTTGATGGTTATCAACTACTCCAAAAGAGACAAGTTGTCTCCTTCTCTCCAAATTGCTCATGAAGTGCTATACACAATCTGATTCCAATTTGTGATTGAACCAACTCCAAGGCTTCTAAACCATTGCAATGCTTTCCCCTTGAATGAAGATGCCAACAACTTGATGACCACTTGCATCTCATTGATTTCATGAATTGCACAAAGTTTAGCAATATCCTTAACATGATCACTGGAGTAGTCTAATTTTCTCCGGTGAAATATGGAATGTTTTTCAAGGCTGCAATAGGAATTAGATGTTGTGCATTGAGGGCAAGTGGGCTACTTCTATGAAGTTGACATAGGGGTTGTTTTGTGCTATTATAATTGGTCTTAAAACCCTTGTTGGTGAATGAAAGGCCTACTAGGTGGAGGAGTTGAGAGAGTTCTGTTTGGTGGAGATGGAGACCTTTGAATCCTTCTTCCTCTTTGCCTTCTTCTTAGAGATAACTGCAGGTATTCAAACAACACTTCTTCTTCTCCAACTCTTGACCTTGTGGTGATTCTTCTCATGAGTTTTCAGGCTTGCAATGCTAGAACTAGTTGATTCTTCCCTTTGGAGTCGCCAGATATGCAAATTATAGCTCTTTTCAAGCAAGAAAATTGCAGCAGATGCACATCAACTTTGCTGTAATAAAAATGAGACCTCTAAGGTCCCACCGGGCGTACCAAAACTATTGTTGCAAATCATGACACCCCACGGATGCAAATCAAGGTTTTGTATTGATGTTTTAGGCATCCGGTGTGATTGCACAACATGGAAACCTCTCTCCAAGTGTGGGACTTGTGAAAATGAGAGAGGAATCTCCAGATTAGAGGTTGGTTCCTCAAACTCCTCGATTTAGATCTATATTTTTGCACAACTACGAGAGGTTCTAATCCTAATTCTACCCTAGTTTGCAAGGAGACGGGGATAAAAATGCAAAAATGAAACTAAACTAAAGATGGTGATGCACCAAAAGGAGTGGTGAAACATTTTTGCCATGTAAATAGACACAAATTCATGAAATGCAATAAGGAAAACATAAACAAGATGATAGATGTAATTAGAGGTATTAAAATGAAGTAAAACAATACAAACAGAGGACTGAAAGCATTCACAGAGTTTGCACTGTCAATTCCATGTAAAAATCTCTTGCATTCCACCATCAAAGAGGTATAAACCTATTACAAACTATGAAAAAGGTTTGATTCTTACAACTATCACTTGCTAGAGGTGAAAGAAGAAGTTTTTAATGCCAAAAAGTGTTCAACCACTGAAGAAATGAGCCAAATCTAGCTTTTACGGATACATGGATCGAGCCTGGAGAGAGAAAATGTAAAAAATGTGGGAGCCCATTAATCATTGATGGAAAATGCATTAAAATAACATGGAGGACCTTACAAACCCATACCCTATCATTTTTGACCATGCTGGAGAAGAATGCGACCCATTTTGTATTAAATTTGGTTGTTGAAATGTCATTTCTGGCCATGGACACATACAGAACCTTTTTGAATTTTATCTCTCTAAACTGAACCAAAATTAAAAATTGACCATGGAATCATGTAGATAATTTTAACAGATTTCCAATGATATAAAGAACGTGAAAATCCAAGCTCTGGATCAAAAGATATGATCGTTTGAAGATTTAGGGCAAAAACGGCCCAAAAACGGATCGGCGGGAAATATTTTCAAATTTTACCTCTTTTTTGTCTTTGGAAATTTTTTCAAAAATTCTCCGCGCTCCGCTGGTTAGATGCCACGTGTCGGGCACTGATTGGCCACACAATTCTCTCTCCTTCCCTTTCAGCGGGTTTTCCTTTGAAAATTTTGACTTTTCTTACACTTTGGAAAAAATTTCAATTTCCCCCGCGCCCGCCACTTGAGACATGTGGCATCATTTGGTTCGTTGACAAGTGCGGGGAAACCCTTTACCTTTTAGTTTTTTGGGCAAAGCCTTCGCTAAGTTTTTAAAATCCTCCCCGAGCTCCGCACTCCCCTTCTCCTTAGGACATGTGTCCTCCTCCCGGTTGGCTCGGGCCAACCCTCCAACTCGCCCCATTGAAAACTCGGCAAAAACACAAGGTGAAAAGTTCACCCTCTCCTCTGCCACTCGGGTTCCAAGCGGACACGTGGCCCATTCCTCATTGGGTGTGGGCTATGCGAGCTGATTTTGGCCTTTAAAACTTTTACAACAAACTTAGAAAAAATTTCCATTTCACCCCCGACACCCTCGAGCCTCCCTCGACACATGTCGAGTTCCTATTGGCAGTGGGCCAAAATTCAAAAATTTGCCCTTCTCAAACACTTAGAAAAATTTTTTCATGTGCCTCCCCCTTGTGACACGTGTCATAACATGATTGGTCCGTGGGCCCTGCGGGAAAAAAAATTCATTTTGAACCTTCGACCAAAATTCTTGAAAACAATTTCAAACTTTCCTCTGACCCCTGAACTCCTCTCGCCACGTGGCGCCTTCTTATTGGCTGAGGCCTCAAATGGGAAAATTTTTCACAAAAACTCTCCGAGCCATAACTTGAAAAATATAAGGAGTTAGGAGGCAAACTTTACCTTTCTGGAAAGCTGAGAGAGAGCTCTATCTGATGGTGCCATTTCCAGAAAGCCTCGAGTGCCTAAAAATAAAAAAATGTAGACTGAGGCACAAGAGAGGCAAGAACACAAGGAGTTAGCCACAAAAATGAGCTGGGGCACCATTTTGGATAACAAATACTTTATAAGACAAGATTCATCACATGGCCTTAAAATTACAGAAACTCTCCTCAATGTCTTATTAAATCTAGTGTTGAAGTCATGCACTGATTCATTGGGATTCTTTTTAATATTCTCAAATTCTAACAAAAGAAACCTAGGATCTATTTTGTCACCATACTGCAATCTAAATGAATTATTCATTTTAGTCCAAGAATCAATGGAATTATTTGGAAAATATTTATACCAGTCCCTTACATCTTCTTCCAAAGTATGGATAAACAATTTGATATATACATCTTCAAATTCAATCTCAAAGTCTTCCATCATGTTGATGAAAAGCTTTAAGTGCTGATCACCAATTATAGCATTATTTCCTTGGAACTTTGGTAGTATATTTCTTACATCTTGGGGAACTACATTTGGCTAACCTGCCATCCCTCTATAATTTATAAGACCAAAAGTATTTACAACAAACGGAGGTCTAGGTGGGGGATGGCTCATGTTTTTTTGAGGAGGTGACATTGAAGGAGAATCAAACCGATAAGGGACAAGGGGTCTTTGAAACATAGGAGTATAACTTCCAAAATGGATATCCCCTTAAGGACTTTTTTCTTGGAAATTCCTATCAACTTTGCAAAACACAGGGGTAAAATGAGAAGCAAACTCTTCAAATTCAAATGAAGGATCCTCTGCAAACAAAGAATTTAATTCCACAAAAATACTACATGATTCAGAAGCACTTGAATGGAAATCTTCAATGATGGGCTGATCACTTTCATCAATGGAGATCTCTTTTCTTGACTGTTGATCTCCGAAAAAAATCTCTAGGCTCTTCTTCCTTTCGACTTTGCTTTTCCTAGCTCGTAAATAATGTCATGGTAGGATCCTAGCGAAGAAATATATTCTTCTTTCTAGCTTTGCAAACATTAGTAACAAATCTCACTTGACAAAGGCTATAACAATGGTATTTATCAAAAATTAGATCAACGAGAGTCGCCACTAAGGAATTCCACCTTAGTTGTGCAAATGCACTAAAAAATGATTTGTCAAATGTCTATCAACACTAGAAACTATAAATGGAAAGATCTTACCTTCCTCTACCCAGATTTATCAATGAAAGTTAGTAAAATAACTGCAAAAAAATGAAAATATCACACATGACACTTATAACTTTGAGCAATCCTTACAAACCTAAACTCAAGATGATGTTGAAACAATGTACTAACACTAAGATCATATAAGAAATGTTTTACGAGGTCTAAATATGAACTACAATCACAATGTCCCCGATAATGATGCGAGAATGGTGTTGGTACCCAAATTGATTCTCCCACAAATTTGAGAAACATAACGAGTCTTGATAGGAAGCTTAGAGACAAGCAAACCATGTTGTGTGTCATTTTGTAGCTGGGGAAGAAATGCATCTTTCTCTTTATTACTCAGATGAGGAGAAATGGACAATACCCTTAAGAGGATTTGATCTATCCTCACTACTTTATGGTTGTGCCTTTTAACCAGGTGAGATTACCCTTTTGTATCCTATTGTTTGTGGAGGAAATGGGGTATCCTTCTTTGGAAATTTATTAAGAAGACCTTGAAGAAAATATGATCAATACAACAAAAATCTAACTCTCATGAGTTATCACCCTAGATAATGGAGATATTTTCCAAGCAAGGTTCAGGCTACTAAAGAAAATGAAAACATGATTGCTTTTTCATGTTTTGGTAATAGAAATTATGCATTTGTAAACACATAGGACAAATAGGGGTAGTATGGGTAGGATTTATTATTTCTAAATGAATTTTGGTGGGAGACGAGGTAGAGTGGACTTTGATTCATCAGATCTTTGAGAACTTTTACAAAAGTGGAAGGCTTGATCAACATAATGCTTCATAACAACTAAAATGTTTCTTTAACCAAAAGGTGTGCTTTAGTGGAAGCCCAGATCAACACATTTTCACACAAACTTTAAGAATCCAAAATGAAGGCTCAAATTGAAAAAATTAATTGAACATTATCAACCTTTGTTTTATCACACCTAAGATACCCTCAAAGGCTAACAAACAATCTTATCATCATACTAGGAGTAAAGTGATTTTAAATTTGTTTATTTCACTATCAAATGAAAGCTCTTTTGATAAATGAAATTGCAAATGCCACCAAACTATCACAAGGATAAGATCTTGTGTGATTCACAAATATTTCAATGTAAGATTGCAATGGGAACAAGAAAATTTATTTGTAGACATTTAGAAATGAAGCAAACACAATTTTGCTCAAAATCAAACACATATTTACTTAAATTTGATTAAATGCATTAGTAAGGGAAAGTTTCTAGAATATTCTTAGAGCTTGTCAATGGCTGTACACTTGCACCCACCTTGACATGATAGATTTTAACAAAAAAGAGATAAATGAGTTCCTCAGATGATTTCTTAGAAGAATTGGCTCTGTCAAAATTTTCTCTTAGGAATTAGATTTTGACCTATAACACCCCAACCATTTGCATGAAAAATTCATGCAATTTATAAAAATTCATTTACAATGAGCTTTCCCCAAAAACAAAAATATTCAAAGCACCATTGCATGTTACGAATTTGATTATGACTCCCGAGAATACGATTTGTAAAAAAAAGTAGGTGCTCAAAGGGAAAATATCTTTAAATATTTCTAGCATTCAATTATTTGTCCGGTAAGTCATTCTTCACTTCATGCACCAACTACTTCCTCCTCTACTCTTTCAAATCTAGTTTCTTGCGTACCCGAGGAAGGAAAGATTGAAGAAGCAGATCGAGTCCAATAGTCGAGATCACATCTTAATGGTAAAAGACATTTTAGATCCTCCCCACCAAATAAATATATCAAATGAGTTCCTTGCGCATGATAAAGAAAGATTAGGAGATTAGATCAAATATGACAGAAGATTACATCTTAATGGTAAAATGCATTTTTAGACAGTCCCCACCAAACCAAGATATTAAATTAATGTTCCTCTTCATTTGGCATGTAGAAGACACCAAGAAATGATAAAAAACAATAAAAAATTACATCCTCAGGAGCTTTGGAGCAGAATTTGTAGAAAATCAGATACAAACGCACAGTTTCCACTGATTTCCCTTTTTAATTTGGACCATCCACATGGAATATTCAAGTTAAGACGGGTTTGGGGGTTCCTTTTTAGCTTTTACACTTTTTGGAAAAAATGCAAAATTTCTCATTTTTCTCCGCCCCTCCTTTGAAAAATGGGCTTGACACGTGTCCCAATGTGGGTCCCCGAGGAATTACGTCTCAATTCTAAAATTTTACCTTATTTTTGAAATTGGAAAATTTTCCCATTTTTTGCCACTGCTCCACCCTTCCATCGTTGACTGAAGAAAATTTTGACTATTCTCTATCGGGCTTACGGGTCCCTTTGATGACTTTAATCTTTTAAATAATAAGGGGCAAAAATCCAAGTTACCTTTGATGGCCCGCCTCCCCACCTTTTGAATTTTCAAATTTCCACATGTCTCAATGGCACATCTTGAGATGGTCTCAAAAAGTAGAGACCCTAAACAAGTGTTGGCTCAACACATGTCTTATCTTGGCAAAATCATTAAAAGGTTTAAGAGTTCAGCGGAAGGTGCCATGTGTCTAAGGTCCAAGACAGTCTTCTTTGGTCATTTAAAATTCCAAGCAAAAAGGAAAAGTGAGTGGAAGCCTACAAGTGTCCTCCTGACGCTTCTTTAAAATAAAACTCAAGGGTTGGTCCCTAAACATGCACTGTCCCTCCACGTGTCTTAGGTATTTTAGGAATTTTTTTGGAAAGCCTAAGTAAGGAAAACCTGATAGAAACCTCTATGTGTCTTTATGGTGCAACTTTAAGATGGTCCCTAAGAGCGAAGAATCAATGAGCGTGGGCTCACCACATGTCCCAAGCATTAAAAAAATTATTTAAAAGGCTTAAGTATAGAGCAGAGATGAAGGATGCCTCCACCTATCCCTCTATCACATTTGTCAAGGTGGGACCCTGAGGAAAATTTTCAAATGAGCACTAACCCACCACGTGTCCATGGTCCACCAAAACTATACCGATTGCATAAAATTTGTGTCTAAGTCCGGGAAAAGCATCAGAATCCTCCACGTTTCCCTCGGTGCAACTCAAGGCCAAACCAAAAGGTGAGTCTTCAAACGAGTGTCGTTACCCCATGTGGATAGGTTTTGGGTTGAAACGATCCACAAATTTTTAGAGTGCCCCACCGAGCCGCATCTAACCATAAAGGGCCACATTTCCACTGATGCAAAGATTTAAATTTGATGGGAGAAACACACCCATCAAGCCGTAAAATGTAGGGAAACCACTGTTTGAGCCCAGAGATGAAATATTCTTCAAGGACAGAGAATTTAGAAACATTATAAGGTTCACACATGATCATCTCGAGCTATATTCAATCACGTTTCCTTAGGTATTTTGGACAAAAATGGTAGGGATGACAACACATGACTGCGGAAAATAGAAAGAAAGGAACAACCTCAGCCTTACACCCAGTTTATAGACACCTTCAGATGGACAGAGAAATGAACAACAAATTATAGATTTTTAAGTGACCTTCGACCAAGGAAGAACTAATCATGGCAACCAAATGGAGGACATAGTCTTTAAGCACCAACTCGGGGAAATAAAAAACATGACAGAGGCCAAAAACTGAGGGATTTTTAATGGTGAATGAGGTGAGAAAATTTTGAGCACCAAGAGGTTGTATTTTGTGGGATGAACTGTCACATCCATATTCACATGGACATGGGTTTTCTAGTGGAGTTGTTTGAGCGATGGGATCATGTCATAAGAACATTCTAGCTATATGTAAGAGAGATAACGATCACCATGGAGGATGTCCACCGGATATTATTCTTACCAGTATAAGGTGAGTATATTTATGTGATTCTTTGAGGCTAGTATGGGTAAAACTATGTAGAATTTATATAGTGATGATGTGGGAGATTCGGTATACACTTCAGGGGATTTTCCATTTAGATCCCTATATAGTGATGATGAGAACGATACAACATGTTAGAAAATAGGACACTAAGATGGGGGAATCGATGTCTATTCAATTTTACCTCATAATTCAATTCACTTAATTTGTGACAATAAAACAAAATAAACATCCACAAGTATCTAACATGAAAGAAATCACATAAAGACAGGATTTAATGTACGAAACCCAAAGCGAGAGAAAACCCACTAAAACCAATAACTAGATTAGGACAAGAATGTCCTGTAAATGTTACATTGATTTCATATTTGAGCTTCAACTCAGTAGGAGCTACAACTATAAAAATTTAACCAAGCTCCTACTTATTCTTTGACAAGCTTCTACTTTCTTGGAAGCTTTAAATCCCAAGTTTTTTTCTAACACCTATTGACCTTCTGTAAGCTTTAACTTACAGGAAGCTTCAACTCCCCATTTTCTAAGCTACTACTTAGACTTATGCAAGGTTTTGATCACACTAATTTTATTGTCTCAAACAACTAGTAGTGACCACTAGATTAGCTTACTCTTCTTCTCCTCTCATTCTCATTCTCTTCTTGATTTCATACAATGTTGCTTCCATACACAATTTCTTGTTACACTCTACTCTTTCAAATTGATGCATACATCCTAATTTTAAGGATATTCTCATACTCTTACTATTTTCGTGAGCATCACACATTCATTCAATTGGCACTATTGACTCAAGATCTGACTTGTCTCTACCAACATCTCTTCATTACTTCAAAAATTCTCATCTTCACTCCTCTTTCATGTCAATGATATTGTATTTTTCTTACACTAAAATATGTTCACATATTCATTAATATTACTCTCTCATATTGTTTTTTCTTTCTATTTCAACTTCATTTCACAATATTCCAACTAAAAGCCACACCTATCTTTGTAACATGCTTATATATATTCATAATACGTTAGCAAGCTATTCACATAATCAATAGAGACTTCCAAGATTGAACAAATACATTCCGCTAGGAAGTTATTTTTAACAAAATTTACATACTTACATATCCTTTATACTTCTATTTCAAGGATTTTTCACATTTTCCTTCTAACCACTAGTGCCAAGTAGATGAGAAGACTTCAATATAAAACTACCTAGCTTGTCATGATTTCCGAAGACAGATATATTTCATATTCTCTGAATCTTATAAGTACGTTCAAGAACCTTTGATGATAATATGATAGATGGATAGAGATTCTTGACTTCCTTAAACTATCTCATGACTATCAACATTCCATTTCCATGATCATTCAGGTCTTGTAATGTCTACACTGAGACTATATTTTTCATATTCTCTATGAGCAAATCTTGTCTTGTAGCTTAAAAATTCTTCTCTAAGTGTAATAAATAATATAGGAAATTTCACTACGTTTTCAACCCATTTAAAGGCCTTAGAATTCATTCCTTATCTATTTGTTCTTCAAACTTCATAAAAATCATGAGACCGCATTAGGAGCATGAACTAATCAACATAGTATTGAATAAGGAGGGAGAAGATGTCTTAAAGACACACATAAAGATGAGAAATGAAAACACTTTGCTTACAATAGGTATGGGCCCAAAAATGAATTGTAGATCTTCCAAAATCAGTTAAAAGGCATTTTTATCTTCTTATTTATTGTCACCAACACACACTTCCTAGTGGACCTGAAATATTATCTTACATGACCCTGGCATATAGTAAAGAGAAGAGGTTTTCAATTAGTTTAATAAGTTGAGAGGATGATGTATGAGCTCTTCATTATCTACACCAATCAGGAGCACAAGACATTAATAACCTTCTTCATGAAGCAGATATAAGGCAAGGCATTCACTATTTTGGTCAACATAGACTTGTACCATTAACATTTAGTAATCTTCATGATATTTCTTATTCAATCAAGGCTATAATGTAATCTTCATGAAATGGGGGACACCTTCATAGCTTACTAGATTCATATCTGTCTCGATGTCAAGCAAAAATGTCAAACTTCCTTGTTCTTTAGGGACAATGCATAGTTAGGATTTTAAGTTTCAAACCTTAGCTCTATGTTAAAAGAAATTTTATCATGTTTTTATTAATTTTTGTATTCATATAGTGGCAGGGTCATTTCATCAAAGCTTCTTACTAAAATTTTAAAATTTCTTTGCACTTATTGATGGAAGACATTCAAGCTTCAACCCCACGGTCATAATTCTTCGTGATGGTTACAAGAAGACAATCCAGTTCTTCAAATGAGAATGATAATTCTTGAGTAACATTTGACTCAAGCTTATAAAACCATATTCATATAATCTTCCATCTATAACCATCTTCCAAAAGGATAATAATCACCAACTAAAGGTATACGGGCCTGAGCACCTAGTGTTTCTATGTTTGAGACTACTCATCCTTAAGGCATACTAGGGAAGTCTTGATTTGAATGAATTCTTGTTACACAATTTCACCAATATGATAAAACCCTTCCATTAACACTTTTAATGGAATACCTATACTATCTCCATTTTTTTAGAGCATGAGTTATGGAGTGAGATCCATAAGTACAAATCAATTTACATCTTCTTTACAAAAACTATGCATAGAATTTTAGAAACAAAGTTAACTAGGCCCACCTATTGCCTCACCAAGTAAAATTTGAGTTCCAAAAATCATCTTGGACCTATAGAGGATTATTATCACAATTTCTTACCTCAATCCTCGTATCAAAATACTTAGATGTCCTACAAGTACCTTTCAAGCCTTCATAACATGATTTGTATGACTGCACTTTGGTGGTAAGAGGAAAAAAGGACCAAGTTTACATCAAATGGCCAAAGTAAATTCTTGAAAACCTTTGAAAGAAATGAGTATACATTAAGAAAAATCTTTCACACCTAGTGGTTTACTTTGGAATCTTCAAAACCAGATTGTATATACAAGATTTGTAAAAACAGAGGAATTTCTATACAACACCAACATGCTTGGATAACACATGTACCACCATATTGACCTATAAGGGGTATTTTTAAACATGATATGTTTCCAAAACTTGCACTAGTGAAATTATCACTGAAAACTTCATTTCCTTCCTATCTCTCAAGGAGGGAGGTTTGGCGAAAGAACAACCTGTTAGTAAAATGGATAAAAATGTTTCTTATCCAATTTACTTCAAACTATTTGAAAAATATAAATATTGGAGTGGTATTAAAAAATTATTTCTATGATTTATATTAATAAGGATTTATAATTTTGTATGGATGCTAAGAAGATAGGGTGCTCATATTACTTTTCTTAAAGACTGGTTTTGGTAATACTTGAATAACTTGCATAATATTCTTGAAAACTTGATGAAACTTGACATGGAGCACTAAAACACCTCCATATACATAATACATATATTTTATTTATCATAAATGATAATGTATGAGACCATACCAATCTCATTTACCTAGGTTTCAAGTGTTGGTTCTTAAAATTTTTTTGGTGAGATCTTGAAATTTACCTTTAAAAGTTAAATTAAGCCTTAAATATGCTCCTACATGCTCTAAGAAGTGTTCCTAGGATCCTCCCATGATTTTCTAGGTTTTCATGGCATACATTTAGTGTTAAACCTTGTTAGGATCTAGAACTAGGCATAAATTGGATAGTTCCAATTGTGACTCACAAAAACTTACTTGATGATCACCCTATAAGATCTTGAACATCCTTGAGACACCATATCAGACATGTGGGGCACCTTGGAAAAGCACACTAATCTTATCCACACCTCCAGTGGGATCCTACTTCACTAACCAAGCTGCAACAGATGGATTCATCCCGAAACCCTTATGAATCCACCTTGTGAGCTCCAACAATCATTGAGAAGGAACCACCAATCAAAATTTATGCCCTGACTGATCCTCACTTCACCACTCACACATTTTAAATCAATTCCACCTGATATGAATGAAAACACCAATGCAACAGGGTTCAACAATCTTCCCCATTTTCATTGATGACAAAAACTTGGAAACTTTGATGGAAAACAATCACACCAACATCTTCAGAGAACTCATATATTGTTTTTGACATCACACTCTCCACGATTGACATCTATGACAAAGGTTCAATTATCCAATAAATTTATCAACTTGTAAAATAAGCACTCCCCCTTGGATGGACTTGTTACCCCTGTCAAAAATAGCTTGAAAAGATGCATAGATTGCTTCAACAATAAAATTCAATGCTCCACTTGAACCTCTTTCCTTAAACCTATGGCTATTCACTCCCTTTCCTTATTTTCATTTTTAGTTCAAATTTTTTTCCTTTAACTTGTGAACTATCTCCCCTATGATAATGCTTTTATTTTTTCGTTTTAGGTTATTTGACCGATTTTGGACTTGGATCCCTGAGAAAGACATTTAGTATATCTTGGAATAACTTTGGCCACTCAAAGTAACTAAACCATTGCATGAAATTATCCCTTATGTATCCCCCTGAGATTTTACCATCTCCATTTACTTTATTATGCATAAATTAGACTTTATACCTTGTCCTTGAAACATGTAGGTGGGTTTACACTCTTTCATCTACAATGATTTTTCATCTCAATATTTGTGGCCTCCTTTGTATGAGATAATGATTCTCTTGAGTATTCACATTTCTCTCCTTGTCATTTATCCTTGAAAAACCTATCATCTTTGCTTCCTTGATGCCTTGAATATGTGATTATAGACTCCAATCAACTTATTTTTCCTAAATACATCTTTTTGACATGTAGATCACTAATCTTGACCCATTACAACCTGCACAAAACTCATAATGAATGAGAACTTCAATATTGATGTTCACACTAATTTTGGATTCTCTTCTCACTAGTTTGTGAGCATTCAAACAAATTCTTGTCCTTTTTCAAAAATAAATATCATGCAGCCTTTGACTTGGAACCAATTTTTTTTTGGAGAACTTCATTTACAGTTACTACAGTTGTTGACATGATAACCTTGACATCTCATTCTTAAAAAAAAGGAAACAAAAGATAAAAATTTGATCACTTGAACCTTATGATTTTGGTCTTAGTATACTATGCAGACCTTGAGCATGCCATGAAATAATATTCATATAAAATTTAGTTTCATTAATGGTAGCCTTCATTATCTCTTGACATATAACCTTTTCCTTTCATTGAAACTGAAAGAGTACTTCTCCTCCTTTCTTACTTCAAGATAGGATGAATTAAACAGTGAGCACAAAATTCTTGCAATTATGATGCATGAAAACATATTATTTACTTTAAATAATTTGAATAACACAATTTCAGAGAAAAACTTCACTTTTGTGTGATAAAGTTACACTTGATACTTCCTACCATATTTTAGTTTTGACTTAGAATAAGGTTTACACAACTTACACATTATGCAACTAATTTCCATACACATGGGCATTACTTTGTTTTCTTTCTCATAATTGACTTCAATACCACTCAAGGATTGACTTGTAGTATAGGGGGCCTTATAACCTAATACCTATTATAAAAGCATAGGCTCACACTTGAGCAACACTTGTTGAGGGCATACCTTGACAACATTTAGCAAACCTTAATAGAGCCAGTTGGTTTATCTCAGGATCATCACACATGAAAAGGAAAAATATGGAGTTGACATTGTGTCATTAAAAATGATACATTATTATATCATTTGGAATTCACATTTAGAACTCAAGGATAAACTGATTTATATTACAAAAAGATAGTCAAACTTGAACATTTGACTCAATATACTCTCTTTCAATTTTGTACTCTCTTGGAGACTTTTGTTTCTTGAAGATAATGTTGAAAAATTAATAAGAATAACACAAGCCTTTGAACCCATTGAAAATAATCTCTATTCATGACTACTTAATAATACACTAACAAATTTAACAAGTACTAGACCTTTAACATGGAGCAAGACAAGCATTCCTATAAATTGGCATACCTTGGTAATATGATGGACACTCCAATCAGAAAAAACTGATGAAAACTTTCATTTAGGAACATGATTTGACCCATTGAATCAAATTCATCATGGAGAAAACTTTATTGGAAGGTTGGTAGAAAAATGAAGAGCATGACTTGCTTCTTTCAGCTGGTATATACCTTCTAGAAGCCTAGAGAAGGCACACCACCTTGTGAGATTACTTCAAAATAGGAGATAGTCATCAAAACAACATGATGAATCAATTATTTCCCTTCTTGTCCTTGAGATCTTGTCATTATTCTTGGATGTACTCCTTGGTGTGAAAACCTCATCTCATAAGCCTTCACTTTTTGATTGAGTGCCTGATAAACATACATGTTGCATCTCATACACCTTCTCTAATACTACTTGAGGAAGAAGTTATTCATCCCTTCCACTAGAATTTTCTTCCTTCTTCTTGGATTTTTCATCACCTCTTGATGTCTTATTTTTACTAGACTATCCTATGAATTTCATTGATTGTTGTGTCTCTTCAACATCTTCCCATGCTATCTTCTTGTCATTATTTTCTTCTTCAACTCTTGAGTTTTCTTCCTTGACCTTGTATATCCATTTTACCTCCTTCTTTTTAGAGGTTTTTTGGGCATAGCTGACTTTGTCTCATTTATAGGACTAGTATTAAAGTTTTAAACATTCTTAACTTTAAATTCATGTATGATGTTTGTTGTTGTACTTATATTGTTCATTTTGATAGAAATACTTTGCAAAATTCCCAAAATCATGACAATTATAGCATATGACATTACTCTTACCTCTGACTTGGTGTGAACTATCATTCCCACTATGATTTTCATCCTTGAAATCATGAAATATCCTAGCATAGTGTCCAAACCTATTACAACTATAAAATACTACCATATTCATGCCTTTTGAGGATACATCCTTCCAAAATTGTCTTAACGGTTATTCTAAATAGTACTTGGAAATATGACGTTTTTAAGTGGCGGTTGAAACAAACTATGTTCTTTTCCTTCTCACTTATATTATCTCTCCATGGGTGGTCACCTATTATATTATTTCTAAATTATTTATCCCTATTTACATATGTATGAAAGTAAAAACAATAGCCATTGAAATTCCTTTCATACCTAGTTACATTTGGTTGCCTAACTGACTTATGCCTTCTTGTGCTTGTCTTCTTGATCAACCTCATACATGTTTGCATGTTTAGACTATCCTTGTCATCCTATTTCTTTTCACCATGTTCTCTTCTGAATCCTAGACCTATTTTATCACTAGGTTCTCTTTGATTTTCCAATATTCCATCGAGAGAATCCAATTGTTTTTCAATATTTCTATATATTTTAAGTATGTAATTTGCCTCTTCTAGTTAAAAATTTAATATTATAAGTTATTCTTCATGTTTTAGGAAGACTTCCTCCTTGTCGTTCCTTCATAGATTTTAAAAATTTCTAAAAAATCATTCCTTCTCCTTGAGTGCTTGGCCATGGTCATATTCCATGAGCTTGATTTCCTTCTTCAATCCATCAATCAGAGATTGAGAAATCTCATACCTCCTCTTTAGGATAGAATCCACTAATGTACCCATGTTTTTGCCTTTAGGAACTCCTCCAAGTTTTTATACTTGATTCAAGAGGACAAATATTTGATACCAATTGTTGGAAATTAGGACACTGAGAGGGGGTGAATCAATTTTTGTTCAATTTTTATCTCACAATTCAATTCACTTAATTTGTGACAATAAAACCAAACCAACATCCACAAGAAGTTAACATGAAATAAAGCACATAGAGATAGGATTTAATGTGGGAAACCCAAACTGGGAGAAAACACACTAAAACCAAGAACTATCTTAGGACAAGAATGTCTTGTAAATATTACATTGATTTCATAGTTGAGCTTCAACTCAACATGGAGCTGCAACTCCAAAATTCAACCAAGCTCCTACTTAGTATTTGAAAAACTTATACTTGCATGGGTGCTTCAACTCCTAAATTTAGTCCAACATCTACTAACCTTTTGTAAGCTTCACCTTATATGGAAACTACAACTCTCTAGTTTTTAAGATTCTACTTATACTTATGAAAGATTTTGATCACACCGAGTTTTTGTCTCAAACAATTGGTAGTGACCACTAAATTAGATTACTCTTCTTGTCCTCTCATTCTCATTCTCTTATTTATTTCATAAAAATTCATTTCATACAAAATTTCTTTCCACACTCCACTCTTTCAAAATGTTGCATGCATCCTAATTTGGAAGGCTATTTGTATACTCTTCTTATTTTCATGAGCATCACACCTTCATTCAACTGGCATTATTGACTCAAGATAAGACTTTTCTCTATTAAAATCTATTCATTCCTTTAACAATCCACACATCTTCACTCCTCTTTCATGGCACTAATAATATCTTTTTAATGCATTGAAATATGTTCACATCTTTGTAAGGATGAATCTCTCATATTCTTCAACATACATTAGAAATCTCTTCACAATAACAAAAACTCTAGTAATATTCAAAAATAACTACATTCCATTAGAAATTTATTTTTAACCACATTTACCTACTTATATAACCTTTCAACTTCTAGTTCAAGGATTTTTCACATCTTTCCTTAACCACTCATGTCAAGTAGATGAGAAGACTTCAAGATAAACTGCCTAGTTGTCATGATTTCCTCGACAGAGATTTTCATATTCTATGAACCTTATAGGTATGTAAAATATGATTTGATGAAAATATTATAGATGGAGAGAGCAACCTAACTTTCTTAAATTCTATCATGACAGTCAACATTCCATTTCCCATCTCTTTTCGGTCTTGTAACATATGCATGAGACTATATTTTTCATATTATCTACAAGCTACTCTTGTCTTGTAGATTAAGAAATCCTTATACAAGTGTAATAAATAAAATATGATTTTACACTACATTTTCAGCCCCTGTAAAGGACTTATAATTCCTTCATTCTTCGCATTTAGTTCTATAAACTTCATAAAAACTCATGATACTGCATTAGGTGTATGAACTTATCAACACAATAAGTTAGGAACACAAGGATTACAATGGGTATTCATTATCAAAGTGACTTTAAGATATTCCAAAATTAGTGAAAGAGGCATTTTGTATCTTCTTATTTATTGTCACTAAGACACACTTCCTATTCCAAAATTAGTGAAAGAGGAATTTTGTATCTTCTTATTTATTGTCACCAACACATACTTCCAAGTGGACCTGAAATAATTTCTTACATGACCTTTGCATATATAATAGAGAATAGGATTTCAAAAAAATTCATATCTTGATAGAATGATGTATGAGATCTTAATTATCTACACCAATAACCATAATTTCATTAAATATGGACATTTTACTATCTAGATTTATAGTATACTTATTTCTTGTTTTATAATTGTTCAAATTGGATTCATAAATTTTATTTAGTGTGATATCAAATTCCAATATGTTTATTATTGGAATTTAAGTAGTGTAATATCATATTCCAATATTTACACTGTGCCATAAAAGTATGTTCCTAATTCCATATTGAGTTTATGAGAATGGGAATATGCCCATTCTCAACACAATCATAGTACAACTATGTTCCTAATTATTTTTATGTTTATCTTCTTTATCTCATTTTTTTCTAAGATTCCTATATGAGGCATTTTGATCCCTTTTAAAAATTAAAACAATGTGATATGGGTACATGTTGTATGAAATAAGAAGTAACTATTGAGTCTATGAGAATGAACATATGCCCATTCTCATCACCCTCATGTTACAAGTATGTTCCTAATTATTTTTATGTGTATCATCTAAATTATATTTATTCTTATTTTATAATTCATATGTGAGGGATTTTGACCTCTTTTGAATTTATATATCTTGGCAGACAATAGGTTAAGTCATGGTGCATTGCCAACCACTCTTGTTGAGAGCATTAAATAATATATCTTGGCACTCCCAATACTATAGTTTTGCATTCAAGAATTAGGGGATTGTAGGCATATAATTTAGTATGTAAAATTCATAAAGGTTTGCATTTTATAAAGTTTTAGAACAATTAAACAATAAGTTATGTATACTTATGCACATAGCTTTAGGAAAATACCATATAATTTTGTGGTTGTAATGAATGCATAAATCAAGACTAATTCCTAGAAAATCCAAATAATTAATCTTTTCAAATGAATTCCTTGTAAATCACATCCAATTCCCTTTAAATCACAAGATCCAACTCCCTGTAAACTTACTTAGAGCATAATTAATGTTTTTTCAAATTAAATAAATTGCATGGTGGAAATCATATTATTAATAATGCATTAATAAGATTCAAGAGTTCAAGCATCACAATTTTTATAGAATAATATTATGGAAAATCTTTCCAAAGTAATATAATACCTATTATTTCATTTAAATATCAAATAATAGTACAAATGTAAAGTTTTATAGGACCAAGGTTTGGATTTTTTTTTTTTTAAAACCCACATCCTAGGCCAAGATGACTTCACATACAAATTTATGAACTTTAATAGTTTCTCCATGTAAACATTCCTTATCCTATTCAAGTAGTTCAAGGTTTGATTTAATGGTCACATGTCCTTTATCAGTGTATCTGTATGGATCCACTTTTCCAATTTTTGTTTAGTGTCCATGCCAAGATGATTTTATCCACATCGATATTTGCTTTAGGTTTGTTTGATATGTTCCAACTTTTATTTTTCTTTAAACAATACTGATACAATGTTGTACCTTCTCCTCTCCCTTCAAGTTTCCAATATTGAACCATCACCTTTTTAATTACATCACCACCTTCATTTTGAAGGAAAATATCCTCATCTTCTCTTCCCAACCATATCTTTTCATTATGGTTTCCTATTCATATAAGTAGCATTTGTCCCTTGAACACATCCTTCAATGGACTGAATTCTTGGTTAGATCTTCCACAAACAGGCCCAACGTAAATATAATTATTACTTGAGATATATTTACTAATGTAGTCTTCTTTGTGAATATGTGTGGCTCCTGTTATTTGATCATATATATATTCTCTCTGTACTATTTTTGTCTAAAAACAAACTTCGACCTCCTACTACAATATACAAATGGTCTATCTTGTGTGCATGATTTGTTTTAAACTAATGCTAATATGAGTAAAAGATTAACACCTAAATATCCTTAATTAGCAATAGTTAAACAAACTACTTAGCACCATCATGATAATAATTAAACAAGGGTTAGACGCTAAACATTCATCAATAAAACTTTGAAACTAACAATGTTAAAACATATAAAACCCTCTATTCTCTAACAAAAAATAAATGAAATGAACCTAGGTAAGCTCCATGGCTATCAAAAATGGTTGTTCTTAGTGTTGCAAGAACCTAGGAATGAGGGCTTGTCAAATTTGGGCTACAAGACCCTTTTGACACCTCCTATATGACCTAAGCACTTAGGAAAAGGATTAACTCTTAGTCTAATTTGCTATATGCCTTGCATTTTCTTTCTTGAGGAGTTTAGGTGTGTGTATAAAGGTAGAAGGAGGGATCCTTATATAGCCCAATGGATAAAGAAACACTTCATCCCTTTGCATGTGGGATAAAGGTAAAATATGATTAGGAATGGATAAGGTTGCTTTATAAAAGGTAACCTTACTTTACAAGGGTTTATTTTATGCTTAGCAAGTCATGGGAGTTTGGGGTGTCTTAATTAATCAAAGGTGATTAAATAATAGGTAGATGTAAGCTTATAGAAGCTAATTAGAGGAATATTAGTATGATTTAGGCTATTATAAGGGGATTAAATCAATTAAATAATTATTTATTGGTTAAATGGAAGGGAGAGCTAATTAATTATTAATAATTAATTATTCTAAATAGAAGGGGTGAATAATTAACGAAGAAGATCGTTAATCAGGATGTTAGTTGGTTATGCAACTTAATCAATTAGTGTATTGTAATTAATTAATGACAATAAGAGGGAATATGAGCACTTATTAACAATATGGCTCCAATTTTTAAGAAGGGGATAATTAGCATAATTTATGTATTTAAATTTCTCAGGTGTAATTATGGGTGTCTACATTTGCCCCTCTTTGGGGTGGCGTAAATGATGTCACTTCAAAGATAGTAGATGGAAGAAAAATTGAAGGGATAAAAGAAGAATTATTAGGAAGGAGAGATTCCCCCTCGAGTGTCGATGGGGTGAGGAAGGAAGATGGTTGATGATTGAAAAGGTGAGAAATAGATAGAAGAATGAGAAGGGGCATGATGCCTTGGTAAGACAGAAGATTAGGGGTGAGAGAAAAGTGATGTAGAAGAAATATGGAGGAGTGGAGAGAAGATCTTAACCTCTAGCCTTTGTATATTGGAAAATTTTCGATGTCATCATATTTCCAAAAGAGCTACATCCTTGGTCCTTATGAAAAATATAAGCATATGAAAAAGTTAAAATGACATGAAAATCCATACTACGAACAATTGTCCATTGCTGAAAACACCAACTCCATGCAACATACAAAATGCAATGCAATACAAGAAAGTGAAAGATGCCTAACTCCATGCAACATACAAAATGCAATGCAATACGAGAAAGTAAACAAGCTAAACTATCAAAGAAACATAATATAATGTTTTTATTATCAAAATTCAGTTATAACCTATGAAAATTAATGAAAAGGGTTGATGATGGTGCCCAAGCAATAATACATGCAATGGGAATAATGGAGGACACTTGGGTCTGATCGAAAAGAAATGTGAACTATGAAATAGTACCAAGTAACTCGTTGTGCCCCAGAGTATAGATGGAGTAAGAAGCCTAGATTTTGTTGATGGAGGTAGATCAAGATGATCCACAGGTCACACACATGAATAAGTGAGAACCAAAGAGTGATGTTTTGTAGGATGATTTTCAGTTTTTAGAAGTTTTCTAAAACATATTTGATTGTTTTTGATGATTTTTCTAACATATTTGAATGTTTTGGTTGATTTTGAAAGTTTTATGAAACTATGTACAGGAAGACAAGGAAGCTTGGATGCCCCTAGTGAATATGGGATGTACAAGGGCATAAGGCCACATGCGTACCAGAAAGGTGAAGATGCAAAAATTCCCCAACGATTAGGTGGGAGTATTGAAATGAAAACTCTTCACAGGTAGAAGCAGGACCCAAGGCCATTATGGATAGGTTCAACATGATGATGAACATAAACCAATGAAATTCTAGGAAGAAGCAAGGATTCCCCCAGTGTAAGTTGGCCTAAAATCACA
The DNA here is from genome assembly GCA_018340775.1 of Taxus wallichiana var. yunnanensis. NCBI lineage: Eukaryota > Viridiplantae > Streptophyta > Pinopsida > Cupressales > Taxaceae > Taxus > Taxus wallichiana. The sequence goes on from CM031238.1 coordinate 486,331,875, forward strand.
TGATAGAAAGGAAGGAGAAGATTGTTTTTGTGAAAGGTGACAAACATGTCCGCAAACATGGAAAAAAAGTAATCTTATACACATGGATGTTCTGAATGAAGTAGAAGAATGATGTGAATGATATGAATGTAGCTTAGAAGCCTCATGATGAAGAAGTGATTAACCAAAGGCAAAAATCATAAGACGAGATATGGACTAGAGTAAGAGTCTGAACAAGATCCAAAATGAGACACTTGGTAACATACTAATCCTACCTACTCATAGAGATCCAGTGTGTGCACGTGGATTTTATTACCTCTTGAAGTGAATATTTAATAGAAAACAAGTGAAGAGACCCTAGCCAATGTGTAGGAATGATTTATTGTGAAAGGTGATTTTGTGAATGGATGGTGAAAGGATAGTCGTACATTGCTCCACTACCAGCCAGATGTCCATAGCCCCGATGGAGATGTATTTGATTCTAATCACAAAATTTCTCTACTGCTAGTTAGGTATCCATATCCCGATAGAGATTATTGGAAATACCCCAAGAGAGAGTAATATATCAATTTGCTTTTGCTTTGTAGCTTTTAGATTTTGATTTTTGATTGATTTTGATTCTTTTGCTTTCTGAAAACTTATTTCAGCTCTCTTGTTTGAAAAGGGATTAAGAACTAGATGGCTTGATGGAAGGAGGTGAAAGTTCTTATGATGATGACATTGGCTAGTGTCAAAAATATGTCCAAAATTTATTCGCAACAAATTTATTAGATGTTGAATGTGATAGGATCTCTAAGAGGTTAGTCATTATTTAATTTACTAAGGTGATAAAATACCAGGGTCAAACAGATACCATAGAGAGAACTATCACAAAATGCATGTGAATAGGCTAACAAAAATATCACCAAAGGGATGAAAATGGTAGGAAGACTTGCAGAAGAATAGCAAGGAAGGGAAGAAAGAAACATCCATGTGTACACAATACCTGATTACAATGTTTGATCTTGTACCTTTGATTTTTGTTGTGTTTTCTCAATGTTTTTTGTATTTTTGAATTGTTTTTTATTATTATATTTTTGACAATTTTAAGAGGTTGGGACTAATAAAGTCACTCTATGTGGTAAGATCCAACAACAATGTTTGTGACTTCCTTGATAAGGGAGACTAGGCGCATTTGTTTATCGAGAGTGATATTATCCCGATCTCGATGATCGAGGTGAGTTCACACTCAATAAATGACTATGATTTGTTCTGAAACATGGATTTCATATGTGGGAGATTTAATTCCCCATCCAGAGGTTTACGCACTTTGCGCCATACTTGATGGTTATGTTGGTGTACATTCTTGAATCGCACTTGATTTAGAATTTTGAGATTATTTGATTTGTTGGGAGCTATAGAGCTCTTTTCGGTTTTGATCGAGATTGATTAAGAAAAAGCTGTTTGGGTTTCTTATAAGCTAACATGTGACTTGTCTGATCTTGAGAAGGAGAAGAAAGTTAACGTGGACATTTAGAAATTGTTGGGAATTAGTATTTACATTGTGCAAGATAATAATTACGTTGGTAATTATTATTATATAGTTTAATATGTTGTTAATATATTATTGTTATATAAACAATAATATATTATTGGTGTTGAGTTGTGTATTGTTACGGGAGTAACAATCACAACTAAATAGGTTTATTTGTTGTAACACCTCCTATTTTGTAGGAGGTTATTTTGGCTATGTATATGGCTATATAATATCCTGTGAATGTAATTCAACTATGCGTTGAATAGAATATCTTTCTGTGTTGATTTAATTAAATCTGGTGCTATACTTTCATTTGGCATCGAGAGCGATGTTATGGTCCCTACTATAGAGCTGAAGGCATATGCATATAGGCCATTTTTGATCCGTGCATCGTGGACTTGAAAATCTGAGTAACCCATATATCAATATATGCAGTTCTAGTGCCTAATCATTCTTCAAAATTTGTGCATCAGCTGTCACTTCATGCGTTTCCTATATATTCTTCTTTTAATTACTTTTCCTCACGATTCTATAGCTTCATACATGGAATTCACTGATTGGTGAACAATTTTTGAGATCCACATCCACCTGCTCCACTTGGCACTCTACTGCCAACTAGCTACCACAAAAAGAAAGAGGTTTTTGTGATCTTGTAGATCTTGTAAGTATCAAGCATTGAATTTGGTTCCTGTGCATATGCATTTTGGTCAAATATACAAGATTTGTAAATAATTGTGCATCTGCCAAGAGTTTTTAAGTACGTCATCTTCACCAAGCATCATGGTCACCTCAATTCGAATGCCTCTTCTTAATTGTGACCTGTCTTGTTGATGAGAATTTACAGATCGGTGAAGAAAACAAAGATCTTCCCAAATAGAACACTTCCTCGGTGGGAGATGCTTGAGAATATTCTCAATCAGAAAACTGATGTTTGCATGTGTTCGACTTGAGTTGAAACATCATTTGAATCTCTAGAATCATGTTCAACGTGTTGGTTAATCCTCCCTTTTTGTAGTCTAATGTCGTGTGTGTTTTGGGGGACTTTTGGTGAATATGCGTGGAATGGTTCCTTTGAAAGTAAAATGCATGGTTCGTGATTTAAGGTTGTCCATTAAATGACATTTTTTTATAGTTATTATCAATCAATAATAAGTCATTACGGCAGTCTTATTTTATATAGTCTAAATTATATTGTCTTTGTACCACGGTGAAGTTTTACTATATGGTGGACCATTATTCGTCAATAGAATTTTTATTGTTAAGTGTTTTGTGTGTCAAGTTAAAAATTCATAGTCAAATTTATTGTCGAGTTTACATATTGCATTTCCAGTCAAGTCCTCTAGTCTTAGTCAAAAGTATGTCCGTCAAGTCAATTATCAAAGTCGATGTCAAGTCTTCTTGGGTCCATAGTCAAAAAGTTGTATTGTCAACATTGTTATATTGTGTTTAGGTGAATATAGGTAGTCAATGTTAAATAGGTGATTTTAGGATTATTGTCTTGTCAAGTGTTAAAGTCAGTGTCATTGTATTAAGTCCGAAAAATAAAAAATAAATTTGCCTTACGAACGCATTTTCGGTGGAATCCGACGTTCGGGTAAGGTGTGTAATTTTTGAGCCTCAAATTCCAAATCTGCTAAGTTAAGTAGCATATTGATGGAGGAAGGAGGCATCGGAGGAAGGAGGTCGAACAATGACCTCTCGTCAGTCACCAATGATGGGGCCATGCAGAAGCTGTGGTGGCATATGTATGGTGTGAGTATATGATTTTTAGTGTGGTTTCCATTTTCTCAGTGTGCTTCTTTTTGCAGAGTTCCTATTTTGTGTGGTATTTGATGGATGTTGGAAAGAAAGTTGTGTTGGAGTGCAGATGACTATCAGTGATCCTTTGACTGACTTGGTCCTCTGACTGCCGTACTTCATTAGAAGATGGTCAACTAGGTGAATACGTTCACTAGCATTAGTGACCATGTGCAACAAGACCTAAGTAGCAAGATGGAAGATAATCATTCATTCATGAGTATGTTCTTGATGCATTTTTCTTCTCAGTATCTATATGAGTGGAATTTCACATTGTGGAGGGGAATACATACCAATGTTCCATTCCCATTCTGCACCCAAAATGACTTAGTCAAGGAAAGCTTCCAGTGGTAGTGGCAGTTTTCTATGTTATTCGAGATCGAGTGGCAGTGATCAATGATAGAGACTACGATTAAGAACATTATGATTCTTATAGGAAGTAATGTGAAATTTTTTCAGTATATCTTCTATTGTGCAGTTTTGTGATATGCAAATTGTGTTTCCTACATAATTCACTGATGTATAAGCATAGTGATGAATAGTAGCACCAGAGTAAGTCAGTTCATGGATCTTGAAAGGGTTTGTGGGAGAATCCAGAAAACCACACGAGGTGGATAGTTGATGAGGTTCCTGTCACGTCAAGGTTTTTGGTAAGCCTGTTTAAAACCATGGAAGGAGAGAGCCTTTCTTTTGGATCAAGGTCATGAGTCACAGAGTTGGACATGCCACAGGGGTGAGCATACTCATGTGATTGATTGTGTGGATGTTTTCTACCATGTAAACACTAAGGAGGGGAATGTTAGGAATTAGTATTTACATTGTGCAGGCAAGATAATAATTACGTTGGTAATTATTATTATATAGTTTAATATGTTATTAATATATTATTGTTATAAAAACAATAATATATTATTGGTGTTGAGTTGTGTATTGTCACGGGAGTAACAATCACAACTAAATAGGTTTAATTGTTGTAACACCTCCCTATTTTGTAGGAGGTTATTTTGGCTATGTATATGGCTATATAATACTTTGTGAATGTAATTCAACTATTGAATAGAATATCTTTACGTGTTGATTTAATTAAATCAGTGTTGTGATTGATGAATCGATGTGAGAAATGACCATGGGCTGGCCATCGTCTTTGGTAGAAGAATAATGTGATGGATTAAAAGGATATGGTCCAAGGATTGAAGAATATGGGATACTAGGGGGTGAGCCATAGATAAAATATAAAGGGCTACTAGGGTGTGGTCCAAGAATAGAAGAAGAAGGGCTACTAGGATGTGGCCCAAGAATAGAAGATGATGGACCACCGATGGTGATCCATACCTAGAAGATGAATGGCTACTAGGATGTGGCCCAAGAATAGAAGATGATGGACTACCCGGGGTGATTCATACCTAGAAGACAACATGCCGAGTTAGGCATGCCCCAAGAATAGAAGATAGTGGACTAGTCAAAAATGTCCCAAAAATAGTAGAGGGAGGGTTACTAGAAGGTGACTCACACCTAGATGAAGATGAAGGGCTACTTGGTGTTGACCCCATAAGAGATTGTGATTGAGGAATTATGATAGACAAAGAGTTATTAGGTGATGAGAAGATAGGCCATGGATCAACAAAACCAAGGAGTTTCATCACATAATGAAGAATGGGAAGATGGAAGATTAAGAGGAGGATCAAGTTGCATGATCTAAGGCTCTTCATCCATTTCTTGATAAAAGGAATCAAAATTTTCCTCACAATATATAGACATATCAAATTCTAAAGAGAATCCTTTTCATAATCTGCTAAAGCAATATCTTCATATGCCCCTATAAATGCCCTGATTGTTTCTTCATTCTGAAAGAGATCAATTGGTATGAGTTATTGATTGACCACCAGGGGTTGATTGGAAGAAAGAGGTTCACTTGGTGTGGAAGAATTAAAATATGTTTGATGATGATTGATAGAAGAAGATGGTGTGGGAGACGAAGAAGATGTGTAGCTAGATGTCTCGGGAGTAGAATAAGGTGCTGTGGACCTACCTATATGATAGTATATCATCTATAAACTAGTAGGATTAAGTCCAAATTCTATAGATTGTGATGTATCATGGGTTGATTTAGACATTTGACTCGAAGGACTTTGAGTCACACAAATCTTCAAAGAAGGAACACTTATTGGGGGTGATTGATGAAGAAGGTCTTTCAAAGAAGGGGAGGACCGTGATTCAAGAATCACATCGGATGAATAATAACAAGGGTCCTATAAATAAAGAGAGAACCAAAATTCAAGAATTGTATTATATTTTGATTGGAGGGACTTGGAGTCACACATATCTTCAAAGGAAGAAGACATCATTGAGGTGACTAATAAAAGGGGTCCTGTGAAGAAAGGGAGGATCGTGACATAGGAGCCATATTAAATGTATGATGAAGAGGTTCCTATGAATATAGGGAGGACCATGACATAGGAGTTTCATTAGATGACTTAGGAGTCAAATTAGATGAATATGAATAGTAGTTTAGATCCAAATAGTAGTTTGGATCTGAATCATCAGAAGAGTTAGAGGAAATATTTGATTAGAATCCTCAGAAGAAGAGGAAATGTTTGGATCAAAATTAGAAGAAGAGTGGGGGAACTTGAATAATAATTTGGATCAGAAGTTTCCAAATCATACCACTGACTATGAGATGAAGGTGGGGAATGAGTTACCCATATGGGCTCTCTAGCACGAAGAACCAAACGAGGTTTATTTGTAATGGGAATATTTTGATTTGAATTTCTAAACCTAGATTCCATATTTTTGTAAGTATGAGGAACTACACGATATTCAGTCATTTTTGCGTTGTTTTAAGCACAAATGTCTAGATCTAGATAGTGTGATGGAACTCCTTCAAAGGGAAGGAAGTGACATGTCAATTTGGGTAGCATAAGGATAACCAAACTAGACATTGTGTAAGTATGGAGATGCGTGCATGATTTTTGAAGAAGGTCAAGGAAAATAGACATCGTGATGACACAATCTTGATGAGATCGAGAGGGATTTTCCTAGAAAATAAGTTTTATGAATGAATAATCACAAGGAACAATCATGCAAGTGTGAAACATAAATCTAATCAACAAGGAAATACACCATATGAAAATGCGATGCAAAGATGATCAACACAGCATCAATATTTACGTCAAGCTCAAAATGAACAAGGTGTAAATATTAACAAAGGGTAGATGTGAATCCCAATCAAAGGATATCATGACAAGTTTAACAACCAACAAGGCCTGAATGTTAAAGGGTGAGGTTTACAAATGTAAGCTACGTAACCACACCAATTAGACACGTCTATCAAGCTTCGCAGAGAAGTGAGATATTAGTATCAAAGTGGTATCGAAATGACGCAAACAAAGTAAGAGACACCCTTCAAGATTTGGGAAAATATTTGAAATAAAACTAAGTCAAAGTATACTAAGGATGTGTTAAAACGTGGGTAGCGTAATGCCACAATACGGACACTTAGATCATGTTTATGAGAAATATGACATAAGTATCTTAATTATGTCAAGACAATGAAAACGAGGTAACATGTCAAAGGGAGATAAAATGATGAATCATTCCTAACTATGATGATGATCCTGACATGGGTATCAAGATCACAAAGGCTACCAATGATATAAATACATCTCCACACACTTTAGACGTTTAACTAACCCAACTACAAACATGGATGGGTGTAAATAGACAAAAAAGTGGTAGAAACAATCGATTGGTAACATAGAGGTAGTCACCCTTCTTTTGATCAACAAAGTGTCAAAAGAATGTGAAGGAAGTAGATCAAAAATGGGATGAAAAATGTTGGTTTCACTTGACAAAGTTTCACCTTGCCCTAAGGAAAGTAAAAACTAAGCGAAAGTAACACGTCACATGTTTCACAATAAAAATATGGTTCACAACTCAACACTATTTTAGAATGGTCAAAGTGGGCTCCTAGGAAAAGTATATTTTCCTTGGTGGTTCTCTCATCCTAGGTGTTATAAAGATTATCCACGAGTGGGATGATTTACATAGATAGTCCCAACTATCTTGGGAGTATCTCAAATTTTCCCTGTTCAAGCACATTGGGCAGTAAATGCATCCATTGTGTACTTAAAAGGGTCATATGGGGACAACTTGTAACTCTATCTCACAAAGGAATCACTAGTCAGATAGGTAGTGCAGAGCACTTCCCGTTTCATCCACAAGGTTCCCTCTTGTGTGGACTACTTTGGGGTTCCTGGAACCATCCTCATTGTTGTAGCTTAAGGTGTTATGCCAAAGGAGTTATGTTCTAGTTGAGCGGAGAGGGACATACCCTTTTCAAAACCTGTAATGCAGTTTTTTCAATATGTTGTTCTTTTTATTTTGTTTAATTAGATGTGGTTTGCTTTAACACCTTTTGGAAACTTGTATAACAACTATATTAGTAGTTTTTTACTTTGTTTTGATTCCTCCTTTCTTTGAAAAGAATTTTTAGGTCCTACACTCAAGCATTAGTAGTTCTCCAAGAAAATCACATTATTTAAAAGGCAATCAAGAGTTACTTTTGATTCTCAAGATCATCCAAGCATGCAAGAGAAGATCATACACAACCCAACTAAAAATTAAAGAAAATCTTTGCAATCAATGAACCATACAATAATCTTGATAAATATTCTTTCCCTTAAACTAAAAGTAAAAGATGAAGTTTCCAATTTACCAAATGTTATAAAATGAAGACTAAAGTTGCCTTTTGATTCTCAAGATCACCGTAAGGTGCAAGATAAGAGCATACATAAAATTTATCCCAACTATATAGAAATGGAAAACTTCAAATCAAAGGACCATTGAAAAATACTTTGTAAAAGGTTGATTTCCTCAAGCAAAATGAAAAATCAAATTTCCAAGTTTAATCCCAATGTTAAAAGATAGAGATCAATTATGTTTTTGATTCTCAAGATCATAAAAAGGTTCAAGATAATATCATACACATGTTTTGGTATAAATCAAGTAAGCATGGAAATACAACATTCATCAAAACATTAGACATATTAGAAAATGACCAGTTTAAACTAACAGAAAAACCTGTAATTTTTGTAAGTATAAATCTTGAATTTATGTTTCCATTACATAATTAAATTCAATGCCTTTCCAAATTAAAAAAATGGATTCATTTCAAGTTTGGTATAAAAAATTATGGCCTTCAAAAGATGGGTTACGCATATGCTCTTATGCTCATGGGTATGCACTTGACATGCACTCAAAAAATGTCAAAAAAACATCCCTTAATCTGTAAAATGGTCAATTTTTTCCAACCAAGATTCAATTTTGACAACCCATCACATTAATATATGAATATAAGACTCAACACTATCAAACATTAACATACATGCTCAAGAATTTAAGATTTTCAAGAAATTGGCAAAACTAGCATGTAAAATGATGAAAAAGTAAGCTCTAAAAATGAAAACATGATGAAATCTTGAAATTTTCTCACCAAGATTTAATTTTGACAGTAACCCACCATATTAATATTTAAATATAATACTCATCACTATCAAACACTAACTACATGCTCAAGAATTTAAAATTTTCAAGAAATTGACAAAACTAGCATGTAGAATGTTGAAAAAGTAAACTCTAAAAATGAAAACATGGAGAAAGCTTGAAATTTTCCCATCAATTCCAATTTTGAAACCACTTCACCTCCTCTATACCTTCAAGGAAGACTCAACACATGTAAACTCAAGAAAATAAGTTAAGAAAAACAAGTTAGATCAACATGTGTAAAAGAGGGTTAGTAACCAAAAATGAAACTTAACTACAAAAACTTGAAATTAAGTGCAAAGGACAATTGAGTAAGACCCATTGGGTGTGCCAAATGTGTGCATGATTTGTTTTATACTAATTCTAATATGATTAAAATACTAACAACTAAATATCCTTAATTAGCAAGAGTTAAACAAACTACTTAGCACCATCATGATAAGAATTAAACAAGGGTTAGATGCTAAACATTCATCAATAAAACTTTGAAACTAACAATGTTAAAACATCTAAAATCCTCTATTCTCTAACAACAAATAAATGAAATGAACCTAGGTAGGCTCCATGGCTATCAAAAATGGTTGTTCTTAGTGTTCCAAGAACCTAGGAATGAGGGCTTGTCAAAGTTGGGCTACAAGACCCTTTTGACACCTCCCATATGACCTAAGTACTTAGGAAAAAGGCTTAACTATTCAATATGATTAACTCTCAAGAAAACAAAAGGAAAACTCTTAGTATAATTTTCTATATGCCTTGCATTTGCTTTCTCAAGGAGTTTATGTGTGTTTATAAAGGTAGAAGGAGGGCTCCTTATATTTACCCAACGGATAAAGGAAACATTCATCCCTTTGCATGTGGGATAAAGGTAAAACATGATTAGGAATGGATAAGGTTGCTTTATAAAAGGTAACCTTACTTTAGAAGGGTGTAATTTATGCTTAACAAGTCATGGGAGTTGGGGGTGTTTTAATTAATCAAAAGTGATTAACTAATAGGTAGATGTAAGCTTATAGAAGCTAATTAGAGGAATATTAGTACGATTTAGGATATTAGAAGGATTAAATCAATTAAATATTGATTTATTGGTTAAATGGAAGGGAGAATAATTAATTAATAGTAATTAATTATTCTAAATAGAAGGGTGAATAATTAAGAGAAGATCGTTAATTGGGATGTTAATTGGATAGGCAACTTAATCAATTAGTGTATTATAATTAATTAACAACAATAAGAGGGAATATGAGTGCTTATTAATGATATGTTGCCAATTTACAAGAATGGGGATAATTAGAACAATTTATGTATTTAAATTTTTAGGTGTAATTATGGGTGTCTACATATCTAAAGCACATAAAAACATTTTCCCAATACGTGATCTTTGGAAGCCAATAATCAGTACCTTCTCATGTTTCACTTTTCCCCCAATGCTCAATATATGCTTTTATTCCCTTTTTATATCTTCCATTTCTTTGAGTTCCTTGAAAGGTTCCAAAGGAAGTTTCCCTTCCGGAAAGCTTGGTTCACCATTATTCTTTGTACGTCATATATGGATAGAACGAGACCATTGTTGATCCTTTAATGTTTTTTTGTACTCCATCACTGGTATGTCATCCACAACATGGAATCTGAACAACTTTGGTTTGTTGATACCCACTATCTTATGGTTTCCATCTAACAAGAATGGCACCACAAAGTCCTTGAAGCTATACACTTCCTTAATAAGATAAGGAGTGAATGTACTTGACCCTTTTTGGCATGTTTTGTAAGATTCCATTATATGTGGAAAAGAAAATGTGTTTACTTTATGTAAAGATGTTAATAATCTTCCAAAAGTCCCATATATATGCTCATGGGTGTGTCCCATTGGAAGGAATATTACATACACAATGTTGAATACCCTTTTTTCGTCAACATTGATACAAATGCAAATAATGTATGATTCTTGTTATCACTTGATTTATTATCCAATTAAAAGTAGAGGATGGGTGGTTTCTTTATGAAAGAATTTTTTTGGCTAGCATCACTAACTGATTTTGAATGGTCAAGTATTTCCTTGTACCTTTTACATTTTTCATTCACATAATTTTTTAATAATGCATCATGCAATGGATGTTTGGATGATCCATAATGATACAAAAATCTCCATATTCATCAATTACAGGTTCTTCAAGCTTCCTGAGACACAAAGTTAATGATGTGACTATATAGTTTTCTCCACATTCAATAAATGACAGGCCAAAATGGCCAAAACCCTCAATATTATGTCCATGTGTGAGCATACCAGTCAAAGTAACTTGTAGGTTCATAACATTACTTATTGAATTTTATTTTTACCTATCCTTAGTATGAAAGTTTTAATTTTATCCATTTTATCATCCACAATTCTCAATAATCCATAAGGTTGTTCTTTTGACTATAATATGTGGGAATAGTAAGCTCCGTTAAAAATTTGAATATATTCATTATGCCATGTTTGTTCCTCATCAATATTTATGAGTTCTTATGGGCATGTGGTGGCTCTACATTTGTTGAACAAATTTGTGCACTCATCACACGTGGAAAATAAATTATTTTTACAATGGAAAATTGTGGAAAAATTTGTTCATTATGTTGTTGAAGCTTGACTACGATACTTGAGGAAGTTTCAAGAATTCAAGTTCCTCATTGAATTTTTTTCACAGTATATTTTACATATAGAATGAAGGAAGAAACCTTTGGGGAAATTTTACTCCATCTTTTCCTATCATTCAAGTCAAATTTGGAGAGGTATCTTAATTTCTCTCAAAAATTCTTGATATGTAGACAAGTGTTGTGGTGGTGTTTTACCTTTGTTTCTCTTTTCCAGTGTTTTAATTCATTACAAGCCCATTTCCACTTATCCATTCAGATTTATGTTTATAACAGGAAATCCTTGGGTGCCCATATAATTTGTGCCATGAATTCTGACAAACATCCATCCCATCAAATCTCATTTTATGTATATCCATAGTTTTCTTACCAACATTGAATATTACATTTGTTGTTAATGCATCAAACACAACTTTTTTTCTATCAATTTCATTCAAGGATCTAGTTGTGCACCACAAATTTTGAATTCTAAGCTGAAGCAAGAGGTAATTTTTGGACAATATTAAATTTTTAACAAATAAACATTGTATTTTCCACTTCTTTTAAAAGTTGACCATTTTCCATCCTCATCAGAATTTTGATTAGATGGATTGGATTGAGGAGCATCCAGCTTCAAATGTTTGTAGCATTATAATATATTTTTATCACTCTGTAATTTTGATTGTGATTAGTGGCATCATATGAAATTGGATTAAAAAATGAGGTTTTCACTCTTCTAATGCATCCCACATGATGACCTCAATGTCCTTTGGGAATTCTTTGAATCTAATATCCATCGAGAACCGTTTTATGTTAGCCAATTGCCTAGCTTGAAGCCATTATATGAGAGATCTTTCATATAGGTAACATCCTTTACAAGGAGGTTGAATACTCTATTAGTAAGCACACTAAAGCTATTGACATGTAATCTATAAAAATGTACCATGTCTCCTTCAAATACGTTTGTAATTGTTCCCTCTACTACAAATTTACACTCAATTGAGCAAAGTAATGGATTAATTTTATAACAAATCCCTTGAACTTCAAATTTTCCTGATCAATGTGTACAAGGTGCAGACCAACCAGTTGAGCACTCCCTTTCTTAACCATAAGGGAACTTATTGTTTCATTGAAAATCAAATGATTTATTGGCCAAACAATTGATTTATTAGGTTCTATAAAAGTCCTGGGAATTCTAAATGCATATTTACCACATTCTCTATGCATACACAAAAATTCAAAGGACCCAACCTCTCTCCATCAATTTCATGAACTTACAACACATGAGTTATATAACCAATGGCTATGTCATTGTCTTTGCTACAAGATTTTTAAATGAGGATAAAATTGTTTGTGACAAAATATTTTATATATTTAAGACCTGTATTGATGGTATTTTCACTTTGTCATCACTAAAATCTCTATCACTCTCTCGCATTGTAATGCTCGAACCAATAAAAATGTTTTCACTTCCCAAATTTGGGGGAATGGATGAATTTGTATTCTTTTAGAATTCACTCTCTTCCCTAGAAATGAAGTATCATTCATTCCCAACATCTGCCAAGGATTCAAATTCATCATCTGTGAAAGAAAATTTTACCGTCCCATCCAATATTGTGTTAAAAATTACAACAACAAATCTTCTTCCCACATCTTTGCAATGTAGTGTCTTCCTACTTGGATATACTCTTCCCTCTGCAAATTTGGTTCATTTTGAAAACAATTCCACATGATCATCCTCTATAAATGAAAAATCCCCTACTACTATAAAAATATACATTACAAAGTTTACGAGATGATGGAAAATATATTAAACCATTACATAAAATAAATGAAAAATATCATGTATGTATAATTGTAAGTATATTGAATACACATAGCGCATGAGCTACAAACTTCTATAATTAACTAAGGTTTGGAAATTCTTCAAAATTATACATATAATATAAATTGACATGAATATATTTATAACATGATTTCCAAACTATGATTGAACTTGACTCATTGGAATTTAATTGATGAGAAATAAATAGATGAGGATGAATTTAAATGAAGAGAAATAAATAAATATAGGTTAAGTAGAAGTTAATTAGAAAATTGATTTCTAACCACTTCATCCAAATATATTCATCATATTATTAACATAACATAAATTAATTTTACAAGAATTCCTCATACTTCCCATATTCACTAACTATGAGAATAGGCATAGGAGAATTTTTCTTTTTTCTATATTTAGTTTATGAGAATGGGCATATACATATTCTAACCCTTCTAACTTATTGAATAAATATTGAACTTAATCATTTTAATATCGCTATAAAGGATATGAGAATGGGAAAGCTGTCGATCCGTAACAAAGTAAATATTACCTCTATTTTTTCTCTGATTCTTATATGAGAATGGGCATATTCCCATTCAATACAACATAAAAATGTTTGTTTATATGAGAATAGAAATATGCACATTCTATCTATGTGTATTACCTCAAGATAATAACTCTATTTTTATTCTATGATTCTTAATATATGAGAATGGGCATATGTCCGTTCAATATAAGATAAAAATGTTTGTTTGTATGAGAATGGACATATGTCCATTCTGTCTAAATGTGTATTTCCTCAAGATAATAATATTTTGTTTCTCAAAAATGAATTAAAACTAATTCCTCTAAATGTTCTTCCAAGGTACTATCTCATTATTTAGAACATCTAATATTAACCTTTGATGTGATTACTATAAGTTATATAGTTTTTATAAATTTCACAACCATGTTATAGTATCAGTGATTTTAACACAAAAATGTATGGGAGATTTAATTATTTTCAAGTACATTCAATATATTTATAATGAAACTTGATAAATATCGAAGATACCTATCGAAATATATTAAAAAATACAAGTCAATTATAAATGTGACGAAAAATCCAAACAAGCAAAAAACTTAGATATCATAAAATATGGTATTAATACCAAATAATAGGATTTTCCTTTGTAATAAATGAAGAAATAATAATATATGTTTTGATCAATTCACCCCATCCATTTTTTATTTTTAAGTCGACATTCACATCTAGAGTTCAGGGAGTGATTGAATCAAGTAAACGATTCAACATTTGAGTGATTTCGTGAAAACCACGCATCATATATAGTTTCCATAACTATCCTATCTCTAGTAAAAATTAGTATCAATTAATTTCAAATGCAAAAATTAACATAAACCATAGCTACAATAATTTTTAAAAATTATATTTTAGTTTAAATGTGAATAACCTAAATTATGAGTTATATATATATATATATATATATATATATATATATATATACACAATAAACCTAAATCATGGCTACCATATTTTTAATATTTATACTATTTTTGACCATAGACTAACAGACCATTAATTTGTAAATAAATTATTTTCCATTGTTAATTTGCAAATAACTTGTTTTCCACTTGTTAATTTTTTTATTAAGTTAAAGTACTAGTTTTTTATTAATTCAAGGTACTTGTTTATAAAACATGTCTTCGACCTCTGTTGGAAGGAATTGGTGAAATTAATGGAAATTAATTCACGCCACTCCGTGGCACTATAGAGAGAATGACGATGGTTACTATTTTTGATGATGGGATAGGTCTTGGGAATTGCAAGGTTTACCGTGGGTCGAAAATATATCTCTTTCTTGTTTGTCCTTTACGATTCCTTTTTCATCTAGTTTCCACTAATTTTGTTTCTCTTTCCACTTTAGGTTTCTGTTTCATTAGACTACTTTTCCTTTCAAGGAAAATATTTGAATAATGCTTCTGAGATATTGTTCATCCTCTTTGCTAATTTTTTATTTACCACTACCGCTTTGGGCTCCCTCGTTTCTTCAAATCTTGTGCGAAATACAAAGATATAAAAATTTTGTAGAAGAAAGAAGATTATATAACTTCCGATAGTAGGAGAGATACGAAGCTCCAGAGATTTTCTGAGAAGATATTTTGCAAGGGATAATTTTCAATATTTCTCGAAGGAAAACAACAATGGCACAATAGGCTTTTCCATGTTTTTATATCTAATTTTTTCCATGTTTACTTCTAAATCCTAAAAATGATAAGCACAAATATTTTAGTTTGAAATAGAATATCTAAACCATTTTACAGTATATCTCGTTTATTTTTATAACTAAAAATGTATCAATCATTTTCCATTCAAAAAATTAACAACAAAAAAATAGGGCATTCATAAATGTAACAGTAAACAAAAATAAAGAAATTAATTTCTTTACATTTGTAAACATAACAGCTACCAAATACATAAATCAAATTATTTCGTTCAAATTCCTACCTATTTATGGTGCGAAAAAATTGATTAGATAGATTTAGTACCATTTGTCTCTTCTCGTGTCATTTTCAATAACCTTTGCAATAAGTTTCTTTTTCAATAACATCAAATTTTCTTCAAATCTTGAGGCATGAATTATTCTAAATCTTCGTGTTGAAATATTATGAGAAGAAAACTTTTACTTCTTTTTTAAATTGAAGGTAAGTTTCATAGATACTCTAACTCTTATCTATTGAATTATTATGAGATGAATAATATCATCCCGTTTTCTTTCTATTGTTTTCGATTTGCGTATAAATATAATGACATATTTTTTATCTTTTGTTTCATTTATATGTGTTTTAATAATATCATTTCAATCTTTTGTAAGACTTGCATAGTATTATCCTCCATAGTTATAGAAGTATGCCTCTAAATATAACCATTTCTTGCATGTTTTAAACTCTAAACAAGATCATTCCCTTATAAAAAAAATTATTCTAAAAAAACCACTTCCAATTGTTCATGCTAAGACGGGAGTTAATTATTTTGTTATTACCAAAGTACAATGTGGGGTTACCACCTAGGCAGCGTTACTTATTTTCTCGAGATGGGTGGCCTATCTACATAGGAAAACATGGGAGAGAAAGATGTGTAAGAAAAACGAGTGAATAAGCTGACATGTCAATCTCGGCGGGTGAGTTGACATTTCGAGATGGGCGAGTGAGATGATTTGCTGAACCGACTAGTTTTCTTGGCTGTCAAGATGGGCGGGTAATATAACGTCAAGCTAGGCATATGATTTGAATTCCCAAGATGGGTGGGGATTGACCTACCAACTTGGCTTGGCTAGCTGAGTTGTTTCCCGGTTAGGCGGGCGATCTCACTACCAAGATAAGCAATATTGAACTTAATCATTGTCATATAGGAATTAAAATGATTAAGTTCAATGATGTATATAATGAGAAAATGGTAATTCTCAAAATTGGATATTATAAAATAAGAACAAAGATAAAATCTAGCTTATTTTATAATAGATAGTTGCCCATTCTCATAGCCTTCATAGAGTTATTGAAAAAAATTAAGTTCAATATTTCTTTTATTGCAATGATGATAGTGGTCATATGCCCATTCTCATATAAACAAACATTTTTATCTTGCATAGGAAGATGCCCAGTCTCTTATAGGAATTATTGAAGAATAATAGATATTAATTTTTTTTTTTTTGGAATGGGAAATCACCTATTATCATATTCAAATCATATATTAGGAAAAATAGAGAAAATTTACTTTATTTTAGAATGGGTATATATTCACTATCATTGTCTTCATAGTTATTAAATTAATTATAAGTTCAATCATGTATTGAATAAGAAAATGTGAGTTATCATATAGGATTAATAAAAGAAGAATAGAGATAGAATTTAATTATATTTAGAATGGTGAGCTTCCCATTTTCACATCCTTTGAAGGGTTATTAAAATGATTAAGTTCACTATTGCTTGTATTAAAATAAAAATAATGGGAGAATTCCATGGAAACATCCTTTACCTAATTTCCTATAATCATGTATATAGGGAAGGTAACAAGGTTGTTGTTTACCTTGCAAATAGAGGTTAAAGAGGATGAAATTTCTCTTTTATTGTAATGATTAAAAAATTATTCTCTGTCAATATTAGGTATGAAGGAAGAGTAAGAAGTAATAAGGAGACATGTTACAAGTTAGATGATATAAGCGCTTGCATTCAGTTTTAAAAGGAATTTTTATTTAGAAAAGGGCTTGATAGAGCATGATAATTGGTTTTAGAATGGAAAGAAGGTTTAGAATTGGGTTGGTTTTATTTCTATTTTAATAGAGAAACAAAACAAATGGGTGATGATTTGGATCTTATAGAACCTAATTCGACCAATGGGATTAGTAGAAGAGTTTGAATGATGCTAGAAAAGTCAGGTATGTCATCTCTATTTCAAAGTTTTAAAGGCCATGAAGAAGCCCTAAGAAAGGATTTTACTACTGATTGGAAGGATGGTTGGGCTAGTATAAGTGGTTTTTCTATAAAAGAAAATTATGTGCATTTTATTGCTAGAGTGGTTGGGATGAATAATGAGGGGAGGGAGATTTACAATCTAAAGAAAAAATGTGATGAGGATATGGGAGAATTTTTGGTGGGTAAAGAGAAACTAAGACATCACTGTGCAGGTTTTAATAGAGATTCTTTACTTGATCCTTTCAATGAAATCACCCTACACTTGATGTAATTTATCACCTTAGAGGATAAGTATAAGGAAGTTTATGCCCACTATTTCCATTTTTAAGTCATATATGCCATGATGGTAGGCATTATAATTTCCCATTCTTTCTCAATCATTCCCTACACAAATCAATCGAGAATTTCCAAAAAGGAAAGTTGAAAACACCTCTTCATCAGGGATTGATGATGGCCTTATTCCATTTGGATTCTACAGATTTCACCAAATTTGAGAAGTTTAGGGGCTTATTGAATGATGATGTAAAGCATGATGAGGATGAGAAGTTTATGGAGAAGGAGGAATATGAGAATCCTCATCTTCAAACTTAGATGACATAAAATATGCTTTTATGCCATCGATAAAACCTTTGTAGATGTTGTTGGTAATATGGAGATGGAGGATTTGGAGGACCTAGATGACTTTTGTACTCTGGATGAAAAAATGAATAAATTAAGGAAGAGGAAGGGTATTGATACTACTGCCAGTTTTTCTATGTATGATATCAAAGGGGAACCTTCCAAAGGAAAATAAAAGCTAGAATATGATTAGAGTATGGCATTTCCCTTAGGGTTCTATAACTAGAAAAGAGTTTTGTTTCCCTCGATGAGTGCGGGGTGGACATAGTATGTACTTGTATGAAGTATATTGAGGCCTCGAAGAAAATTTGTACTTATCAAAGTTCCATTAGAGAGAAAATGTCTGAGATTTAAAACATGGTTATGGATATGTAGAGGAGGCTAGTTAAACGAAGAGGGAAAGAAAAAACTACAGGCTTAAGCTTTACCTCGGGAGCTCGAGAGGAGGAAAGATGGTGAAGGATGTTATTGGCGGGGAAAAAAGCTGTGGAATAATAAATTTATATGAAAATTTTAATTTAGAAACCATTTTTTTGCACAAATTCAAACTCTTATAAAATGATTTGAAGTAGTGTTCTTGATTCTTATGGGTTCCTTTAAATTACTATATAAGTGAAAATTTGATAATAATGTAAGACAAATTATAGATGTTACATTTATTCAAGTAGTATTATAGTATGAGTGACTATGAAATAAAACAAATTATAATAATGAAGTAGTTTTGTTGATGGTTTTGGGTGTCCATCATGTAGAAATACTACTGAATAGATGTTACATTTGCATTTGGTATTAAAAATATGTTACATTTATTTTTATATTGATTAGATGTTATATTTTTATTTTGTATAGAATGGGAGCATGTCCTTTCTCATACGAGAAAATATAGAGGAAGAAGATATTGTGTAATATATGAAAATGATAAAAATATTTTAGTATAAAAATATAGGAGGAAGAAGATGTTTCTTAATATAGGAAACATGTAATAAGACTAGATAATTAAAAGAGGCATATGACCATTCTCATATAAGAATCATAGAAGGATAATAAAAACACAATTTACATTATCTTAGAATGAAAATATGTGCATTCTCATAGTCTTACTTTATTTTAAAATGGGAAGATGTGCATTCTCATAACCCTTATAATAGAAAATATTACTAGTGAAATAATATTTACAATGGGCACAAGGCCATTCTCATACAAACATACAATTTTTTATTTTTTTCATAATTAATAATGGTATTATACTAGTTGGACTATCCATGGTAGATCCAAGTGATGCAATACATACCCTTGGGAGGGTTCAAAGCTTATGTAGTTCTCATAAGAAAATATATTTATATGATTTTAAACATTTTAGAATGGGTTATGAGAGTGGAAGTTTGTTTGTAAAGGAAATATTGAATGTAAGCATGTTAACCACCAAAAATCTCTCTACGGTGCCATGGAGTGGCGTGAATTACTGCCATTATTGTTTCCAATTTCCCTCGAATGGGAAGTTAAAGACGTGCTTGAAAAACAAGTACCTTCAATTAATAAAATGTGGTAAACAATTTATTTGTAAATAAATGGTCTCACTATGCCATGGTAAAAAATAAATATAAATATTAAACTCTATCGTAGCCATGTTTTAGGTATATGATTCCTATAAGTATGACAATTGGCATCTTCCCATTCAATACAAGCAATATTGAACTTAAAATTTTTAATACCTCTATAGAAATGGATACCTAATCATTCAATGGAAGATAAAAAAAAAGATTGTATGAGAATTGGATTATGCCAATTCTAATCATTGTAATACACACAATATTGATCTTATTCTTTTCAATAACTCTATGAAGGTTGTGAGAATGGGAACCTGTCCATTATAAAACAAGCTACATTTTATCTATGATCTTATTTTATTGTGTATTGTTTATACTTTTGATTTTGGGTTCTCTCTTTTGTTGGACTATTTTGGCTTGTGAAGCAAAATTTAACAAGTAAATTTTGGAGAAACACCAAACCTGTTCTCACACATGATTTTATCTAACTCTTCTCTGTCGATTTATTTTGAGATGAAGAATATCATATGGTTTTTTTCCTTGCATGGGTGAGAATTACCCATTGTGAAAAAAATTCTTATTTTTATCTCTAATTATATTATATGATTCCTATATGAGAATGGGCATATGCCTATCAAATATGCCCACTCTCACATAGGAATCATAACATAATAATAGAGAAAAAAATTATTTCTTAGTTTTAGAATGTAGTAAATTCTATATCTATTCTTTTATTATCCCTTTGTGATAATGGGCACATGCCCATTCTATATGACTATAGAAAATTAAATTTCATCTATATTGATTCTTGTGATTTATTTGGAGATGAAGAATATCATCTAGTTATTTTGCCTTACATGGTAGTGAATTGGCTGATGTAGAAAAAAATAAAGTTTATCTCTATTCTTCTATGATTCATATATGAGAAAGGGAATATGTCCATTCACATATAGGAAGATATAATGAAGTAAATCATTTTGAGATCTATATAAAGGCTGCAATAATGGAAAATTATCCATTATGACACAAATTAAATTTTATCTCTATTAATTCCTGTGATGATGTATGATTTTTTTTTATGTAAAATAATGACTATGAAATAATCTTATTTAATTTTGACATTTGTATCATTATTAGATTATACTATTACATTTTTTTCTATATTGATTATTGTGATGATGAATGAATTTTTTTCTTGCTTATCAGATTTGTAGTTGTCTATATGATTATAAAATTAGGTAGTAAATGTTGTTTTCCAACAAATATTGCATTATTACCTTGTTCATTGATATTATGTGCTATGTAGATAAAAAGGATAGTTAACCATTTTGTAATCTTAATTTACTAATAATTCATCATGTCCATTGATATTATGTACTATGTAGATAAAAAGGATAGTTAACCATTTGTAATCTTCATTTACTAATAATTCAGCATGATTACGAGTTTAAAATTCATGCCATTTCATTGAACTCGACGGGCATATAATTTATTATTTTCATATAGTATGAAGGAATTAGAGTAATCATTACAAATTTATACATTGGATTTGGTACACCTTCAAAGGTGGCGATTTCGGGTAAGTGCCCATGCTAAATAAAGTAAACATTATCTCTATTCTCTTTATTATACTTATTCACACAATAATGGACTTTTTATTATGAATCATATTAAAGAGAATAGGCATATGCCCATTCTTCATATTCTAATGTTATCTTTGTAATTCTTTTTATGATATTTTTAGTTATTCATACTTATCTCTAGTATGAACAATAATTGAATTTTTTAAATGATTCCCTTATGAGAATGGGAAAATGCCCATTCTAAAATAAATATTAAAGAGAATACACATATGACATTTTACATATTCTAATTTTATCAATATTAAACGTAATCTTTGAGATACCACTATAACGGATATGAGTTTGAGAATATGACTATTGAATACAAGAAAAAATTTGAATTTCCCACTTTTTAATATGTATTTAATAGTTGTGAGGGGGCATCTTCCCATTTAATACAAGAAAAAACATAATTGTTTCTTTTAAAATGATCATATGCCCATGGGAATCCTATATGAGAATATAGGATTAAAAATTTAATTCCCAATCAAACAAAACAATTTTGTTTACATGAGAATGGGAATATGTCCATTCTAAAAATTCTAATACAAGCAATTATCATTTTATGATATTTCTCCCATTATTCCTATTCATACATATTTAAAAACTTTGAGACTGTTTAATCCATTCTCTTCTTAGTATTCTTCTATTATCTACCCAAGAAATTATTCTATGATTCCTACATGAGAAGGGGCATCTGCCCATTCAATAAAATACAATGCAAAAAGGTTACATCAATTTTATAACTCTTATAACAAGATGTGATAATGGTTACACCTATAAAATAAAGTAAAAATGTGGTGCCCATTCAATACAAAATGAAATAATTATGTTTTCATGAGAATGTGCATATGTCCATTCTAAACATTGTAATACAAGCAATGTTGAGAATGGGTGCACCTCTACAAAAAAGTTAAAATGCGATGCCCATTCAATGCAAAATGAAATAGTTTTGTTTTTATGAGAATGGAAATATGTCCATTCTAAACCTTGTAATACAAGAGATTATGATTCTATGATTCCTACATGAGAAGGGTAATATTCTCATTCAATAAAAGCAATTAAAAAAAAATGCAACATTTTCATTACTCTTTTAACAAGATGTGAGAATGGGTGCACCTCTTAAACAAAGTAAATTTTATTATTACTATCATAAAGGGCATATGCCCATTCTAAACATTATAATACAAGTAATATTTATTTTTTTGAGAATGGGAATTTACACAGTCGTGATTGAATAACATTTGTTTTATGAGAAAGGGAACATTCTCATATAATTAATATTGTTTGTGATTCCTATCTACCAAAACTAAGGATTCCTATATGAGAATTGGCATCTACCCATTCAATACAAGATAGTGCAAAAAGCTCCATCAATTTCATATCTCTTATAACAAGATGTGAGAATGGGTGCACATTCTAAAACAAAGTAAATTTGAATATTCCTTTCAAAAAGGGCATATTCCCATTCTAATCAGGCATATGAACATTCTAAAAATTATAATACAAGTAATATGTTTTGTCTGAGAATGGGCATGTTCCCATTCTAAACATTCTCACACAAGAAATACTGATTTTTATAACAGTGGGCATGTGCATTTTCTCTGAATTCTCATACAAGAAATATGTTTTTGATTCCTATTTTCCCATTCAGGCCTTTTATGATTCCTATATGAGAATGGGAATTTTCCCATTCAATACAAGACAATGTAAAAATGCTCAATCAATTTCATAACTTTATACAAGTCATGAGAATGGGTGCCCATTATAAAACACAAGTAAATATGAATGACGATAAATTCTACTATTTAAAATTTCATGATTTCATCATTATTTATTATTGTAGGATAGTTTCAAATTTTTATAACTTTATATAGGATGCGAGAGTGGCTGCCCATTCTAAAAACACAATAAATACGTAAAAAGTACAATGTATTTAAATTTCATTATTATAAAACATATATTTTTACATATATGTTTCATTACTCACATAGTTATTTAAAACATTTAAATGGGTCCAATAAATTCAAATATCTAAGCATATTAAAGCATATTAATAGGTGGTGATTTGTTAATGTATTATATATTCAAAACATTAAAGCATTAAAAGGCGGTGATTTATTAATGTATTATATATTTAAATTTTGAATGTATATACAAAAATAGTACTATATATTTTTCATTATTCTAATATCTTTTCAAAACATTTAAATGTTTCTAAACATTGGGATAATATGACATTAAAGCATTAAAGCTATGTAAAAAGTACAATTTATTTAAAGTTTTTTATTATAAAGCATATATTTTTACATATATGTTTCATTATTCATGTATATCTATTTAAAAAATTTAAATGGGTCCAATAAATTCAAATATCTAAGAATATTTAACCATTAATAAGTGGTGATTTGTTAATGTATTATATATTCAAAATATTAAAGCATTAAAAGGTGATGATTTATTATGGTAGGTTAAATTCAAATTTCAAATTTTTTCTCGCCATTTTTAGAGGTAATTTTTCTTGGTCGATTAATATATAAAAATATAGATTTTGAATGGTTAGGGTTTTTATTTTTGCTCTCTTATGGATGATTTTTTCTCTATTACAACCAGGTTTTTTTCATTCGGATATTTTGTATGAGAAAGAATAAGTTATGCGAAATTTTCTAAGTTTATCAAATCATTTTTCGCTTATGCAAAAGGATTTGGCTTGAATGGATACAAAGATTATTGAAAAAGAAATTTGTTGCAGAGGTTATTAAAAAAGACACGAGAAAGAGACAGGTGGTACTAAATCTATCTAATCAATATTTTTCGCACCATAAACAGTGGGAATTTGAGTGAAATAATTTTGATTTGTATATTTGGTAGTTGATACGTTTATGAATGTAAAGAAATTGATTTATCTATCTTTGTTTACTATTACATTTATGAATGCCCTATTTGTTTGTTATTATGTTTTTGAATGGAAAATAATCGATACATTTTTCAGTTATAAAAATAAATGAGATAGATGGAAAAATGGTTCAGATAGTGTATGTTGAGCTAAAATATTTGTGCTTATACATTTTTTAGGATTTAGAAGTAAACATGGAAAAATAGATATAAAAACTTGGAATAGCCTACTCGCCATTGTTCTTTTCCTTTCAAAAATCTTGAAAAGTCTCCTTGAAAAATCACTATACCGGCGGCTATGTTTTCTTCTTTCTTCGTAAAATCTTGAATCTTCGTATATCTCCTACTATCGGAAACTACATCTTCTTATTTCTTCTGCAAATTTTTTATATCTTTGTATTTCTTCATCTACATCTATGTTCTTCAACTTTCCCCAAGTAAATATCTAAATGAAAAAATATCAGTCGTAATAGAGCAAAAATCAAAACCCGATTAATTCAAAATCATTATTTTTATAATGTACTTGGCCAAAAAAGTTCCTCATAAAAAAGAGCACCCAAAATTCAAAATTTGAATCAAACCTACCATAATAAATGACCAAATCTAAAAAAAGAGTGCCAAAACTTAAAAATTTGAATCAAAGTGTGTGCATGTATACTTTGCTTAATGCTAAATCAAATGAAGCAAGAACTACCACCTAAAATAGTTCTACAATTTAGCTAAAACAAAGCATAAACACCATCATGATAAGAATTAAACAAGGGTTAGATGCTAGCATTCATCAATACAAACTTTGAAACTAACAATGCTAAATATCTAAACTCCTCTATTCTCTAACAACAAATAAATGAATGGACCTAAGTAAGCTCCATGGCTATCAAAATAGTTGTCCTTAATGCTCCAAGAACCTAGGAATGGGGGCTAATCAAAGTTGGGCTACAAGACCCTTTTGACACCTCCCATATGACCCAAGCACTTTAAGAAAGAGGCTTAACTCTTTAAGATGATGAACTCTCAAAAGGGCAAGGTGCAAGCTCTTAGTCTCTTTCTTTATATGCTTTGCATTTGCTCTCTTAGAAAGTTTAGGTGTAAGTAAAAAGGTAGGTGGAGGGCTCTTTATATAGCCCAAAGGATAAAGGATTCAACACATTCTCATGAATGTGGGATAAAGGTAAAACATGATTAGGAATGGATAAGGTTGCTTTATTAAAGGTAACCTTACTTTAGAAGAGTTTAATACATGTTTAACAAGTCATGGGAGTTGGGGGATTTTAATTAATCAAAGGTGATTAATTAATAGGTAGATGTAAGCTTATAGAAGCTAATTAGAGGAATATTAGTACGATTTAGGCTATTATAAGGGGATTAAATCAATTAAATATTGATTTATTGGTTAAATGGAAGGGAAAGATAATTAATTAATAATAATTAATTAGTCTAGGTAGAAGGGGTGATTTATTAACGGAAAGTCGTTAATTAGGGCATTTGTTGGATAGGAAACTTAATTAATTAGCTTAGTGTAATTAATTAATGATGATATGAGGGAAAATGAGTGCTTTTGATGATATGTCATTGATTTGCGAGAAAGGGGATAATTAGCACAATTTAAGTATTTAAATTGCTTGGGCGTAATTATAGGTGTCTACATTTGCCCCTCTTTGAGGTGGTGTAAGTGATGCCACTTCAAAGATAGTAGACAAAAGATTTTGAAGAGATAGAAGAAAAATTAGTAGGAGGGAGAGATGCCCCTCGAGTGTGTTGATGGGGTGATAGAAGAACTCGATTGACGATCGAAAAAGGTGAGAAGTAGGCAGAAGAATGGGGACGAGGCAGGATGCCCCGAGGAGAGGGAGAATTAGGGGTGAAAGGGAAGTGGTGTAGAAGAAATATGGATGAGGGGAGAGAAGAGCTTAACCTCTAGCCGCTTATTTGTTTGGAACAAATTTGATGTCATCATATTGCCATAGGAACTACATCATCGGTCCTTATGAAAAATATAAGCATACGACAAAGGTAGAATGACATGAAAAGCCATAATACGAACAATTGTCCATTACTGAAAATACCAACTCCACGCAACATACAATAATGCAATGCAATACGAGAAGGAAACAAGCTCATATAACAGGGAAAACAAGTACGAACGCACATATCTAACCCAACAACGGTCAAGACAGTTGTACAAATGTTTTGTTATCAGTGCTGAAGAGATCCACAAGTTCGTGATTGACGACAAGGGTTAAAAATGATGCCCCAAGCAAGGATACATGCAAGGGGAAATGAAAATGGACACGGGGTCCATGAAAAGCATTTGTGCGCAACGAAACAGCACCAGGCAACCAAAAGTGCCCCAGAGTACAGACGAAGCAAGCAGCTAGCTTTTGTGAATGGTTGTGAATCCAGTGATCCGTGAGTCGTATTAATCGGGGAAGATGTGAGACAAACCAACAGGATATGGAGAAAATACCATGCGCAAGACACAAGTTTCAGCTGTAAGAAGCAAGTTACCATTTTGTAGGGTGTTTTACTTTTTAGGAATTTTTTGAAAATTTTTGCCTTGTTTTTAGATTTTTTTGATATATATATATATTGTTTTTGTGTTTTTCTCGAAACAATGTTCTATTGTTTTTGTGTTGTCGAAACAATTTTCTATTGTTTTTGTGTTTTCTCAAAACAATGTTCTATTGTTTTTGTGTTTTTAATAGTTTTCCAAAGCTATGTGCAGGTAACCAAGAAAGCATGGATGCCCCCAGCGTTAGGTGGAGAATATACAAGGGCAGAAGCCACGCGCTTATGAACAAGAAGGTGAATTCGTTGAGTTGCCCCAGCGTAAGATGGGAAATAACGAAAGACCACGTCCCTTACAGACGAATAGAAGAAGGCAAAGTCGGATCAAGGCTAGACTAGATGGTGTGCACAAGGAAACTCGAAGGTAGAACCAGGTCCAGGACAAAGACAACTACCCTTCTAATACAGAATGCTTGTGAACAACGAATCCTCCCGAGGCGCTTAAACCGGTTTTCACCCAAGGACTTGTCCAAAGTGCCACAATTGCGTGGTTTTCACTAGTGGACTGACGACATTTTTCTTTTTTTTTTTTTTTTTTTTTTTTCTTTTTATATATTTTTTTTTTTTTTTTGATGTTTTTTATATTTTTTTATGATATTTATGACTTTCTTGTGCCATGTTTAGGCATAAAACCTCTTAAGATGCATGGAATTCATGGGCTCCCGGAGCTCATCACCATTGGGGTGAGCCAAATTGTATGCCCCTGTGCCATACTTGGCAACTATGACATAGGGTCCTAACCAGTGTGGTTCGAACTTCCCTTTCTTTTCTCGCTCGCTCCGGTGTTGAAGCTGGTTCTCCTTCATAACTAAATCACCCACCTCAAACTAGTGAGGGATGATTCTCTTGTTGTAGTTGCGGGAGATTCTGTGTTGATATACCTTCAGGTGATTAAGAGTGCGAATGCGCCTCTCATCCAGGAGCTCTAACTCAGCCAATCTTGCCACTCGGTAATCTTCATCCTTATCCAAATAGTCCCGAAGAGAAATTCACAGGGATGGGAGTTCAATCTCTAAAGGGATGATAGATTCTATCCCGAACACGAGGGAATATGGCGTCACACCCGTAGGAGTGTGAATTGATGTTCGGTAGGCCCAGAGGGCTGGGTGGATTTGTAGGTGCCAGTTTCGACCAGTTTTGCTAACCATCTTCTCCATTATCCTTACCAAAGTCTTGTTTGTTGCCTCAGCTTGTCCATTACCCTGAGGGTAATATGGCGTGGACCATTTCAATCTAATTTGGAACCGTTGGCAAAGACCTTTCACAATTTTGTTCTTAAATGACTTCCCATTATCTGTGACAATGGCTGCAGGGATACCATATCGGCAAATAATGTGATTCATGATGAATTTAGAAATCTGTGCTCCTGTGACATAGGTTAAAGGGATAGCCTCCACCCATTTTGTGAAGTATTCTATAGCTGTGATGATATGTGTATGACCATCAGATGAGGTAGGAGTAATCTTCCCTATTAGATCAAGTCCCCACTTGGAGAATGGCCACGGGGTAGTGATTGGTTGCAATGGTTGCGATGGAGCATGGATGAAATTTCCATACTTTTGGCATAGTACACATTTTCTAACATAATTACAACAATCAGTTTCCATGGTGGGCCAATAGTAACCTACTCTTAACAGTTTCTTAGCCAAGACCATTCCGTTTGTATGTGCTCCGCATACTCATTCGTGTACTTCTTTAATGCCGGATTGACTCCGGCACATCCAGACAACGTAATAGACTCCCATCATAGCCACGATGATAAAGTGTACCTCCTAACAGGGTGTAACGGGCTATCTGGTGAATTAGGCTCTACTTTTCAGAGTGGGAGATTTCGGGAGGGAATGTACTGTCCTTAAGATAGGTGAAAATGGGTTCATACCATGGTGAATGGGGACCAACAACCTCACAAGCCAAGCAAGATTCTGGCATGTCATACGCGGGATGGCATAGATTTTCTACGAAGAATGGCATATCATTGTTCCCTAGCGGAATACGAAGCATAGATCCCACCATTTCCATAGCATCTGCCGATCTATTCTGCGCTCTTGGGATTTTCTCAAAGGTAATGCGCACAAAATACTCCTTCAGAGTTTCCACCAACTTCTTATAAGGTATGAGCTTGTCATCCTTAACTTTATACTCATCATTAACCTGTTTGATGATTAGCTGTAAATCACCTACAACCTTCACATGCTGAATATTCCACTTGATGGCTAGCTTCATCCCTGTAATGAGTGCTTCATATTCCGCAATGTTGTTTGTGCAAGGGAAGGCCAGGCGGAAAGCCTGTGGTATAGGATCACCTGAAGGAGTAATAAGGACCACTCCAACACCTGAACCATGAAACGTAAAAGATCCATCAAAATGTATCTACCATACGATAGATTCTTCAATGTAGAGAAAAGATGCATCCGGAAGATCCAGACTCAAAGGTTCTATGCTTTGCAAAGGTGCTTCGCTTTGGCTGGTCGCAAGTACTTGTCCTTTAATTGATTTTGATGGACAAATTCTATATCAAACTCACCGAGTAGAATGATCTATTAGCCATTCTCCCCGTGAGGGTAGGTTTGGACAACAAATACTTGAGTGGGTCAACCTTGGATATGAGCTTGGTCTTAGTATTTAGCAGAGTAATGGCGAAGTTTCTGAAAGGTAAAAACAACAGCCAAGCAAGCCTTCTCAATCTGAGGATAATTACATTCATAGGCGATGAGGGTGCGACTTAGATAGTACACTGCTTTCTCTTTATGGCTAAGGTCATATTGGGTAGCAGTGCACCAATAGCATATTGCGTAGCGGAAATATAGAGCAAAAGTGGTTCTCCCAGTGGGAGGCATGAGGACAGGTGGATTAGCCAAGTATTGTTTAAGCAAAGCAAAGGCTTGTTGTTGCTTAGGTCCCCAAATGAAAGTGATGTCCTTCTTAAGCAAATGAGTGAATGAGTGACATTTATCTCGCAATTTGGGAGATAAAGCGGGAATCGCTTGAATTTTCCCTTCGCAAGCTACGTGATTGCTTGATATTCTCAGGTGGAGGCATTTTTGTGATGGCTAGATACTTTAGCAGGGTCTACCTCAATACCTCGTCTTGACATGATGAAGCCTAATAGTTTCCCAGATAGCACACCAAAGACACACTTCTTTGGATTTAGCTTGACTTTGTATTCACGTAGGCGTTCAAAGATACGCCGCAAAATGATAGGATGTTCCTCTCTTGTTTTGGACTTTCCCAGGATGTCATCTACATAGTCTTCCATGATGTCATGAATCATATCGTGAAATATTACTATCATGGCCCGCTGATAAGTTACTCCCACATTCTTAAGGCCGAATGGCATCACCTGATAACAAAAGGTGCCCCAAGGAGTTGTGAAAGCTGTTTTGTGTTGGTCTTCCTCAGCGATCTTAATTTGATTATAACCCAAAAAGCCATCCATAAGTGATAGCATTTCATACCCTGCGGTTGAGTCAACAATCATGTCAATGTTGGGCAACGGAAAGTCATCTTTAGGGCAAGCTTTATTGATGTCCCTAAAATCTGTGCAAATTCGGATACCAATAGGTTTCTTCTGGACAGGAACAATGTTCGATATCCATTCAGAATAATCAATAGGCCTGATGAATCCTGCTGCGCAAGCAACCTTTCCAACTCTTCTTTAACTAATAAGGCCACTCTTGGGTGCATCTTTCAAAGCTTCTGTTTGATAGGCTTAGCGTCTGCGTGCACAACCAAGTTATGCACGACCAAAGTTGGATCTAAGTCGGGCATGTCTTTGTAAGACCATGTGAACACATCAATAAACTCTCGCAGTAGCATAGTGAATGTCTTTTGTTCTCTGGCTGAGAGTGATGCTCCCAATTTTATTATCTTGGGATCTTCTTCAGTACCGATATTAACATCAATGGTTTCTTCAACTAACAATTTTGATAAATCCTCCATACACGTGGGATCAAGAGGTAGGTTGAGATCTTCATCCAAGGATGTCTCTACGAGATTTTCATCCTTGGCGTGGTCACTTTGTTTGTCCTTTGATTTTATTATTTGTTTGTCAGCCAATGCCTCAAAGAGGTTTTCACTGTGTGACTTGGACTTTGATTTTTGCCTGCGGATTTTCTTTAGAACTCTTGCCCTCGCTTTTCTTTAAATTTTGCTAACCACGAAGTTCAGCCTCCTCACCGAAGTAGGCGCAGGTGTCTAAGTCGATAAAGAAACCCTTCTTGTGATCTCCAATGGGAATTGTATCCCTTATGCCCATGAACTCTGCAATAGCCTCGTCATTCTCGAATAAATCTAGTGGCACGTGACGTTTTTGGTCCCATTCAACAAGGGAGGGGTATACAAGGTCAAGGGTTGGTTCATTGGGGGTGATGGTTAGGACAACATTATTCATGAAAAGGTTCGTGGAGGCCAGATCCTCATATTGGCTACAACAGGAATCCGTATCGCTGTCTAGATAATCGGAGCTATCCTCATGCTCAGAACAAGTCACATCTTGATCATTGGGGTGTGCTCCATAAGGGCGAATCCCAATGCCATATCTTTTTGTTTTGAAATGTGGAAGAGGGACTGGTTCTCTTTGTCCTTGTTCATTCCTCCCACATCCTAGGCCTTTGTAGCCCATGGAGTACATCATTCTGCTAGATTTTTCATATTCTAGGGTTTGATAACAAGATGGCTGAGTGTCCTCAGGGACCCAAGTAGTAGGTGGATCAAGTAATTTTTCCTTAGCTAACAAGCCTCCAGGTAGGAATGACCCAATAGTATGTTCCTCTCTAGGTCTCCTGAAGCAGTAGTTGGGTCGACCTCTAGTCTTGGGCGACAAGGAGAGGTCTGAAACCAAGAGCGCTTGTTGTACATTATACTCCCCACAGCCATATTCCAAAATTTTCATCTCCCATGAATTAAATGGAGATGTTGAAGTAGATGCCCCATGAGTGTAAGAATGAAGAGAATTTGAATCTACTCGAGATTCCATGGCCTCAGAATGAAGAGGGACAACTATATCTATGGAGGGACATGCATATGTACCCTTTCGTGCAAAGCTATTAAGAGCTCTACAATGAGCAAAGGGCTCTGAGTCTCCTGGTATTGTTACTGTATGTCCCTCATGCTTCAGCTTGATGCATTGATGAAATGTTGATGGCACTGCTTACATGGCATGGATCCATGGTTGGCCTAGAAGCATATTATATGGAAGTTCCAAGTCTAAGACGTGAAACTTTGTCTGATGGCAAGTGGGGCCCACCTCCATTGGCAGTGTAATGGTGCCTGCTGACTCTCTTTCCGCGTTGTCGTATGCGGTGATAGTGATGATATGGGACTCAAGATCTGCCTCTGTATGTCCCAATTGTTTGACCAACTTAAGCGTGCAGATATTCAATCCTGATCCATTGTCCACAAGCACCCGTTTGATTTTCCTACGGGTGAAAACTACCTCAATGTATAAGGGAAGATTATGTGTAGGATTCTCGGTAGGGACCTCCCTATGGTTGAAAGTGAGATGCTCACTGGGTGCAATATTTGCCACCACGGCTTGAAGGTATGTAGGATCAACTTCTAAAGGCACTCCCAACCCTGAAGAGTTTGATACAAAATTTCCTTATGCACATTGGATATCTTGAGAAGATCTAAGATCGAGATCTTAGCAGGTGTCTTCTCAAGTTGTTCTAAAAGGTTATATTTACCAGTTTGCGGGGTCAACAGAGAGGGTTCTGGAATCACGAGGCGGGCACGCCTTGTTACCGCAGCGCAGTCCTTTCCCTTGATCTGGATGGTATTGACACGGTCAGTAGGGGAGCGAATACATCCGATAAGTGAATCGTAATGATTGTTATCTCTCTTGGTATACAAGTAATTCGTGGCTTTATAGGTTTGGGATGACTCTCCCGATCCGGTTTTCCTTTTCCGACTTATCGAGGCTTGGGAATGGTTCCTTATAAATCCCCATTTTCTCGTTAGGTGTTTGCATGTGGCTAGGGTTATCCACCTCTATCTCCCCGTTGTCAATGAGGTCTTGAATATAGTGGCAAAGTCACAAACATTTGTTTGTTTTATGACCTTTAACGCAATGCATTTCGCAGTATTCATGCTCCTTATACCATGAAGGTTTAGGAGCGTTGTCATTGAACGGTTGTGTTGTAGGATAGGTCATCATGTGGGCTGCATCCAACTGTTTTAGTATGACAGACAACGGCTCATTGAGGGAGGTGAATGTTCTTCGCTTTGGTGGTGGTTGAATTGGGCCCTTGGTCAGTTTAAAAGGTTGACTGGTTTGGACCGTTTGAACACGTTTGGAATCAGTGATTCCGTCTCCCACCACGTTTTTGTTTTTGTTAAAGATCTTTGGCTTTTCAGCGGGTTTGACACTTTGGTTGTCTTTAGATTGGGTTTTGAGGGTGCCTTTGGCAATAAGAGCCTTTTCTATTTGAATCCCTTTCTCGATAACCTCCTCAAAGGTGCGGACACAATGCATTTGGAGGTGGAAAGCTATATCTGGGTTGAGATTAGGGATGAAAATACTGACTAGCTGCTTCTCAGGGAAAGCGCAAGGGAAGCGACTAGCTATCCCTCTCCATCGTTGGAGGAAGCTGGCGAAGGTCTCATTTGGGCGTTGTTTTGTGCCGCAAGTTTGCCATGGTGACGTCACTCTCTCATGTTATATGAGAAATGACGCACGAATCTTTCCGCCATTACGGCGGTGAAAATTGATCCTCGTGGCAAGCGCATAAACCATTCTAATGCTTGACCTCCGAGACTCTTAGGAAAAATTTTGATGAGGTAATTATCACTATAAGACACCTCTTGACATGCCATGTAGAAATCTTTAACATGATCCCTTGGGTCTCCCTTTCCTTTGTATTTGTCAAACTTTGGCATATCAAATTTCTTTGGAAAGGGTTGAAGGGTCATTGTCTTGTCAAAAGGATAGGGGCATAGTTCTTCGTATTGGTATTTCCTAATACTCCCTATATTGCTTTCTTGTATGCTCGCAAGCGTTGCTTTCATAGATTGTACTTCTTGTGCAAGCAATTGTTCTTTAGTGGGAGAAACGGGGATGTGTACATGATGATACCCTGTGTCTTCTTCTCCTTGGTTTTCTCGATGGAGTTTGTGGATCCTAAACTTAGGCTTTGACTTTTGAACATTCTTGTTTGTGTCTTTCTGTACTTGGAAAGTAAGCAAAGCTAGTTGTCGGCTTAAGTTACTGAGTTGTTGTTGGATTGTGACTTGGTTTGTGTCTTCTTCTTCTAAAGGTTCCTCCTCTTCGTATTGTGGAGGTTCTTCCCCTGTCTCATGTTCTATCTTGTTTCTTCATGGCACTTTGATGAGGGGTATTCTATGCCCTACCACTTTATCATTTTCTACATAAGAAGTGGAAGCATGTGCGCTTTGTTAAAATATCTTCCATATTGATAAGGGGGTGTTCCTCCTTAGTAGTGTCATTTGTTTGTAGTATTGGTTCCTTCTCAATGGGCAATTTGGCCCCTAATTCCATGACCCGTGCCAAAACTCTATCTTTGTTTCTAAGGAGAAACTCATCTAGTAGAGTGGGGTCAAAATCAAAGTCTGCGTGTGGTGATTCTAATTCATTTCCACTATGATCGACCATCTCTTCTGTTTCCTTTTCTACAGAAAATAGTGGTCCTAGATCGTGTCCGATAAATGGGTTTGACCCTTGTCTGTTAGAGGTTTCCCAAGCTTGCACTGTTGTTCCTCATATGTTTGTTTCTTTAACCCTAGACGCGTCTTAGGAGCCATGTTTTCATGATAAGTTTCACTAACGTAAGTTGTAGATTTGTTCAAAATTCAATGACTACCCCTAAGTGAAACACAAGATGTACGTGTTAAGAGTAAATTAATAGTGTGAGAATACCAATGTGATAGAATGATAAAGTCACCAATGAAACAATCGTTTGGTATCAAAACTTAATCAAATGAAGTACCTCCTAGATTACGTTTTAAAGTAATTTACGACGCCAGATGATTAACAAGATGTCTCCACTTATGCCAAGTTCAAAGGAATGAACAAAACGTAAGTAAATACATGAAGTTAAATGCGATCTCCCAATCAAGATATACGATGAGAAAGCTCAAGTCTGATTAAGACCTATATCTCAAAAAGTGTCAATTACGATTTGCGAATGACACAACAATATCACCAAGATATGTTAACCCACTTTGCAAGAAAGTGGAGTATTGATATCGATGTGTTATTGATATAACACGCACAAATGGTAGTTCCTAACACCTTTTGAAATCAAGGTAATAATAAAACTGAACAAAAAAAGCTCAAAGTATAGCTAGGAATAGTTAAGAATGTGTGCAGTGTAACCATACAATATAGGTATTTATGTCGAGTTTACAAGAAACAAGACGTAAATATCGAAATTGTAATGATACGAGACAAACAAACTAACTCCTCTTATGGAAGTCCGCAGTGATGAACCACGCCTAACTACAATGATGATCTTGACATGGGTATCAAGATCACAATGGCTACCAAATGACGTGAAAACGCCTCCACTCACTTTAGACGTTTAACTAACCCAGCCGCAAACATGGATGGGTGTAAATGGACATAAAAGTGAGAGAAACAGTCGAATGGCAACACAAAGGTAATCACACCTCTTTTGATCAACAAAGTGTCAAAAGAATATGAAGGAAATAAATCAAGAAAAAATGACAAAAAATGCTAGTCTTACTTCGGCAGAGTTTCGCCTTGCCCTAAGGCAAGTAAAAACTAGGCGAAAGTAATACGTCACACGTTTCTCAAAAAGAAGGTTCACAACTCAACACTGTTTTAAAGTGGTCAAAGTGGGCTCCTGGCCAAAGTATATTCTCCTAGGTGGTTCTCTCGGCCTAGGTGTTACAAAGTTGCCACGAGTGAGTGCGATTTACCCAAAAAGTCACACTGACTAGTTTGGGAGTATCTCGGCTTTACTTTACCCCCTTCAAGAACAATAGGCAACTAGTGCGTCTACGTGTACTATCACTGGGGTCACCACAACGGACAACCTATAACTCTATCTCACAAAGGAATCACTAGTCAAGTAGGTAGTGCGGAGCACTTCCCGTTTCATCCACAAGGTTCCCTCTTGCGTGGACTACTTTGGGGTTCCTGGAACCACCCCCATTGTTGTAGCTTAAGGCGTTATGCCAAAGGGGTTATGTTCTAGTTGAGCGGAGAGGGATGTACCCTTTTCCGAAACCTGCAATACAGTGTTTTGAATATTTTGTTCTTTTTATCTTGTTTAATTAGGTGTGTTTTGTTCTTTGACAAGCGTTTTTAGGTCCTGCACTCAAGCGTTAGTAGTTCTCCAAGAAAATCACATTATTTAAAAGAGGATTAAAAGTTACTTTTGATTCTCAAGATCATCCAAGGATGCAAGAGAAGAGCATACACAACAAATAATCTAACTAAAAAGTAAATAAAATCTTTTCAATCAATGAACCATACAAAAATTTTGATAAATGTTCATTCCCTTAAACCAAAAGTGAAAGATGAAGTTTCCAATTTACCAAATGTTATAAAATGAAGACTAAAGTTACTTTTGATTCTCAAGATCACCCTAAGGTGCAAGAGAAGAGCATACACAAACTTTAGCCCAACTATATAGAAATGGAAAACTTCAAATCAAAGGACCGTTGAAAAATGCTTTGTAAAAGGTTCATTCCCTTAAGCAAAATGAATAATTAAATTTCCAAGTTTAATCCCAATGTTAAAAAGATATAGATAAAAGTTGTTTTTGATTCTCAAGATCACCAAAATGTGCAAGAGAAGAGCATACACACGCTTTGATCTAAATCGAGTAAGCATGGAAATACAACATTCATCAAAACATTAGACATGTTAGAAAATGACCAGTTTTAAAATAATAGAAAAACCTGCAACTTCTATAAGTGTAAATCCTGAATTTATGTTTTCATTGCATATTTAAATTCAATACCTCTCCAACGCAAAAAAAATGGATTGATTTCGAGGTCGGGAGAAAAAGTTATGGCCTTCGGAAGATGGGTTACGCATATGCTCTTATGCTCATGGGTATGCACTTGACATGCACTTAAAAAATGTCAAAAAAACGTCCCTTAATATGCAAAATGGGCAAATTTTTCCAACCAAGATTCAATTTTGACAACAGCCCATCACATTAATATATGAATAGAAGACTCAATGCTATCAAACATTAACATACATGCTCAAGAATTTAAGATTTTCAAGAAATTGACAAAACTAGCATGTAGAATGATGAAAAAGTAAGCTCTAAAAATGAAAACATGATGAAATCTTGAAATTTTCTCACCAACATTAAATTTTGACAGCAACCCACCACATTAATATGTAAATAGAAGACTCAGCACTATCAAACACTAACCTACATGGTCAAGAATTGAAAATTTTCAAGAAATTGACAAAACTAGCATGTAAAATGTTGAAAAAGTAAGCTAAAAATGAAAACATGATGAAATATTGAAATTTTCTCACCACGATTAAATTTTGACAGCAACCCACCACATTAATATGTAAATAGAAGACTCAGCACTATCAAACACTAACCTACATGCTCAAGAATTTAAAATCTTCAAGAAATTGACAAAACTAGCATGTAGAATGTTGAAAAAGTAAGCTCTAAAAATGAAAACATGGAGAAATGTTGAAATTTTCCCCTCAATTCCAATTTTGACATCATTTCACCTCCTTCATACCTACAAAGAAGACCCAACACATGCAAACTCAACAAAACATGTTAAAAAAACAAGTTAGATCAACATGTGTAAAAGAGGGTTAGTAAACAAAAATAAAACTTAACTACAAAACTTGAAATTAAGTGCAAAGGACAATGGAGTAAGTCCCACCGGGCGTGCCAAATGTGTGCATGTATACTTTGCTTAATGCTAAATCAAATGAAGCAAGAACTACCACCTAAAATAGTTCTACAATTTAGCTAAAACAAAGCATAAACACCATCATGATAAGAATTAAACAAGGGTTAGATGCTAGCATTCATCAATACAAACTTTGAAACTAACAATGCTAAATATCTAAACTCCTCTATTTTCTAACAAAAATAAATGAATGGATCTAATTAAGCTCCATGGCTATCAAAATAGTTATCCTTAATGCTCCAAGAACCTAGGAATGGGGGCTAATCAAAGTTGGGCTACAAGACCCTTTTGACACCTCCCATATGACCCAAGCACTTTAAGAAAGAGGCTTAACTCTTTAAAGTTGATGAACTCTCAAAAGGGCAAGGTGCAAGCTCTTAGTCTCTTTGCTATATGCTTTGCATTTGCTCTCTTAGAAAGTTTAGGTGTAAGTAAAAGGTAGGTGGAGGGATCTTTATATAGCCCAAAGGATAAGGATTCAACACATTCTCATGAATGTGGGATAAAGGTAAAACATGATTAGGAATGGATAAGGTTGCTTTATTAAAGGTAACCTTACTTTAGAAGGGTTTAATACATGTTTAACAAGTCATGGGAGTTGGGGTGGATTTTAATTAATCAAAGGTGATTAATTAATAGGTAGATGTAAACTTATAAAAGCTAATTAGAGGAATATTAGTACGATTTAGGCTATTATAGGGGATTAAATCAATTAAATATTGATTTATTGGTTAAATGGAAGGAAAGCTAATTAATTAATAATAATTAATTAGTCTAGGTAGAAGGGTGATTTATTAATGGAAAGTCGTTAATAGGGCATTTGTTGGATAGCAACTTAATTAATTAGCTTAGTGTAATTAATTAATGATGATATGAGGAAAATGAGTGCTTTTGACGATATGTCATTGATTTGCGAGAAAGGGGATAATTAGCACAATTTAAGTATTTAAATTGCTTGGGTGTAATTATAGGTGTCTACACAAAGATACCTAATAAATGACCGTTAAGAACCTTAAAAAAAAAAAAGCGATAAAAATTTTAAATTTGAAACAATCGTGTTGATATTATTAAAAATTAATTAATCAATAACAAGTAATAATATAATTCAAAGTGTTTCTAATCAAGATATGATATTAGTAATTAATAGTATTATAATTAATTAGTATTGCTACTAATTTAAATAATCAATTAAACTTTATAAAACTAATTAACGACATAAACAACATTATTACAAAAATTATTAACCGAAACATGTTAATAACATCTAATTATATTATTGAAATTTATAAATATAATGCTCAATTAATTATAGTACATTTTAAAATTATAAAAATATAATAAAACTTTATAGAACTAATTAACGACATAAACAACATTATTACAAAAATTAGAAATCAAAGAATATGTATTTAACATATGATATTAGGATTAAAGAAAATTATTTAATTAACAACATTAATTAGTAATACTAATAAATAAATAAAATAATTATTATTAATTAAATATAGTGTATTTTTAAATTATTAAAAATATAAATAAACTTTATAAAACTACTTAACAATATAAACAACATTATTTCAAAAATTAGAAATCAAAGAATACATATTTAATTAAAAACATTATTATTGTTTCCAACAAACTTACATTACTATAATAACTAGAAACCTATTAATAACATCTAATTATATTATCAAACGAAAAAAATAATATTTTTTAAAAAATTAAATAATATTATAAAAATATAATTAAAACTAATTAACCACTTAATCACCATTATTTATAATGGTTAATTAATTGTAGAAATTAAAGGATATGTATTTAACATATGATATTAGTATTAAAGAAAATTAATTAATTAAAATAATTAATAATACTAATAAAACTAATTAACCACTTAATCACCATTATTTATAATGCTTAATTAATTATAGAAATCAAAGAATATGTATTTAACATATGATTTTAGGATTAAAGAAAATTAATTAATTAACAACATTAATTTCAAAAATTCATATAGGCATTTTATCTACTCAAATGGGCATGACATGAAGATGAAGTGGATTGTGCCCCATTTTGCAATGAAAGGAAAATGAGATGTTATTCTCGAGTTATAAATATTCATTTTTGAGATACCAAAAGTTAGAGAATAAACACTATAAAGGATGTCAAAATGTGCTGCAATTCTCTTCCTTCCATGCAAAATGGGGAACAATCCAATAGTAAATGGGGAACAAATACTCATATTTCTAAATGCATACAACTATTCCTAAAAAAAAATAATAGAACTACATAAGGCTTGATCCATCTGTCATTTCTAGAACAATATGAGAATGGGCATCTGCCATTTCTAAGCAGAGCCAAGATGCCCATTTCTAAAATAAAATAATACAAATATTTTTAAATTCCTACAACTATTCCTAAAACAAAATAATAGAACTACATAAGGCTTGATCCATTTTTCATTTCTAGAACAATATGAGAATGGGCATCTACCATTTCTAAAATAAATAATACAACTATGAGAATGGGAAGCCAAGATGCCCATTCCTCAAACAACACAACTATGAGAATGGGCATCTTCCATTTCTAACTACCATTTCGTGGAGCCAAGATTCCCATTCTCATCACAATCACAAAACTCTTTGTATGTATGAGAATGGTAATATGCCTATTCTATCTATTCTACCTCATTGAAGCAATATTAAACTTAAGATGTGGGAAAGGGAAACTGTCCATTCTAAAAAAATTAAATATTACCTCTACGAGAATGGGCATATGCCCATTCTCTATGTCTATTTTTATTCTATGATTCTTATACGAGAATGGGAATTATCCCTGAAGAAATGGTGAACTTAAGATGTGGGAAAGGGAAACTATCCATTCTAAAAATTAAATATTACCTCTATTTCTCTTATATGAGAATGGTCTTATGCCCATTTTGTCTATTTGTATTTTTCTTATATGATTCTTATATGGGCATCGTAGCAAAAGGGTATGTAGTGCACATGTGGTGGATCCAAGTTGCCCATTCCTAAAACAAAATAATATAGCTACATAAGGCTTGATCACAAAATATGCTAATTAGGAAAAATATGAGTATGTGCATCTACCATTTCTAAATCAAATTAATATAATGGGCATCTTCCAAAGGGTATGTAGTGCACACTTGGTGGAGCCAAGATGTCCATTCCTAAAAAAATAATAGAGCTACATAAGGATTGATCCCCCTGGAGATGGTCTTTAACAAAATATGTTAATTAGGAAAAATATGAGTATGGGCTTCTACCATTTCTAAATCAAATTAATATAACTATTCCTAAAAAAACATTATAGAACTACATAAGGCTCGATCCCCACCGGGGTATGTATGTAGTAGTACTTTGTGGAGGTATAAAATATTATTTCCGAGGATAGTCTAGCCTAAAGGATAAAATTTTATTCAAGATAAAATGAAAAACATGGTTGTTTGTTTGTATGCAAGAATGGAAAATGGGCATCTATCTACTCGAATGGGCATGACATGAAGATAAAGTAGGGAGGATATTATTAAGTGTACATAAATGCTAAACCAACAATAATTTTCTTCTACTACTCATATTATAATTAAATGGGCATCTTCCCATTCAATTCATATCAATTTATTCCAATATACATATTAGAAAAATTTCATTGTATGCAAAGATAAAATTAGAAAAATGTTTGTGTCAATTTCTTGTAAGATCTTGATAATGGGCATATGCCCATTCTAATAATAGGAATCACAAAGAAAAATAGGCATAAGACAAACTACATATGGGCATCTATCTACTCGAATGGGAAAGACACGAACATGAAGTGGATTGTTCCCCATTTTGTAATGAAAGGAAAAAGAAAATATTATTCTTCACATTGAGAAGAGTTGGAAATATTCATTTTTGTTTTTCATGAAAAGAAAAAGAGACAAAATTCATAGGGGATATCAACCAGGGATATTCGACAAAATATGATACAATTATTAACTCATAAAGGTTGTAAGAATGTGTCCTTCCATTGCAATCATCCTCCTTCCATGCAAAATGGGGAACAATCCAACAGTAAATGTTTGTTTTTTGAGGATGGATGAATGCCCATAAATATAACTATTCCTAAAACAAAACTACAAAACTACATAAGGCTTGATCCCTCTCAAGGGTATGTAGTACAACTTTTGGCGGAGGCATAACTTGGCTCCACCAGGATGGTCTAGCCAAAATGATACAATTGTATTCAAGATAAAATGAAAAAATGTTTGTTTGTTTGTATGGAAGAATGGAAAACTCGAATGGGCATGACATGAAGATGAAGTGGGTAACAACCCAAAAATAAATTTCTAGTTGTTAGATGATGGACAGATGCCCATATTTCCAAATATTCCAATACAACTGACCAAAAATATGGCCACAAAAAAATGTTAGAATGTCTAGAGAATGGTCTAATGCCTATTCTCATTATTACAAGTGGTCCAAGTCTTGTTTTAAAACAATTACCTTTATGCCATTTCTAAATCAAATTATAAATAGAACTACATGCCAAGATTCCCTTTCTAAAACAAAATAATAGAACTACATAAGGCTAGATCCCCCTCGAGGGTATGTAGTGCAGCACTTGGTGGAATCACAACTTGTCTCTGCGAGGGTTAGTCCAGCCAAAATGATATAAATGTTTGGTAGCGTCGCAATATGAATAATTCCAGTCATAGTCAAAAATCCTATTTAAAAATA
The DNA here is from genome assembly GCA_018340775.1 of Taxus wallichiana var. yunnanensis. NCBI lineage: Eukaryota > Viridiplantae > Streptophyta > Pinopsida > Cupressales > Taxaceae > Taxus > Taxus wallichiana. Next base: position 486,374,480 of record CM031238.1, read on the forward strand.
TGGAGTGACATGAAACATAACATGAGACCCATATTTTTATTAAAAAATTTACCAACCATGCTTTAATGCTTTAATATTCCTAATGTTTAGACCCCTTTAAATTTTTTAGAGAGTTATTAGAATACTAAAAAATAAATAATACTAAAATAACATTTTTAAAACATTGATTACATTAAAATGCTTAGAATGGGCATATGTCAATTCTCATACAAACAAAATTTTATGTCTTGTACTGAATTACTTATGAATATTTAGAATTAAAATTTAGCTTGTACCATTTATAAACATTCTAATACCCAATACTATACAATAGAAGACTTTTGTTCAAAGAATAATGTAGCCAAATGAAGAAAAAACTTGATATACTGCAAATAATATGAACTCCAAAATAAAATAGATATCCTTCTTTGTTATTAGATAATGAATTACAATGTTTCCTAAATAGGAAAACAATTCCCAACTCGAGTTTCCAAGCAAAATCTAACTAACTTGATTAAATCTACTCTAGGTGGCAGAAATTACTATTTTTAGCAGTTTACTAGAACCTGCTATTATTAGTAAGTTCGCATGCTTATTCGTATAGGCACAAAAATTTTCATGCATCTTCTACATTCCTAAATTAGAGGAATTACTAGCTTTCTAACTCATAATGTAACTAATAGACTAAAATTAACTAATGCCCAAAAATAGGAAAAAACCAAACTATAACTTAAATCCTAATTTTCGGCCTCAAGATGGTGGATTTAGGGCCTGAAAATGTGCCTCAAGATGGTGGGTATCCTTTGTGTTTGTCTCATCAAAACATGTGGTTTCAAAAAAATAGACTCAAGCAGACACCTGGAGCTCAAGTTATGACCTTGTCAAGTTCTTGCTAATTTCGCGCATCATTCTCCCTCGCTTGAAAAAACATAGCTACTGGAAGTTGTCTTCTTCAAACCTGCTTCCATTTATCTACATCAAACTTCTTAATCTCCCACTTAATGACCCAAGTATTGTCCTCTTGTTTGAGTCCTTTCGAATGTACCAAATATTTGTTGTACTTCCCATGTCACGTGTCCATTGTTTTCTTATCTAGAATCTAATCCACTTCTTCTTTCTTCTTCACTAGAACCTACTACCTCCAATCTACTACTTCATCAATAACATCCCCTTCTGCACCATCCCCATGAAAATAATACAAATCTGAAATGTTAAACACTGGACAAATATCAAAATTCCCTAACAATTCTACTTCATAAGCATTATCGTTTATTTTTTTCACGATTTTGCAGGGACCAATATTCTTGTACTTCATCTTGTTATAGGTTCCTTTTAGAAACCTTTCCTTCCATAGATATACCATAACCAACTCACCAACTATAAATACCTTTCTCCATCTGTGCACATCTACTATTTCCTTATACTTATCATTACTATTCTACAACTTCTTCTACACTTCTTCCTGCAATTGTTGTATATGTTTGGAAAATGCTTCTGCATCATCACTGACTCTGCCATCAACTGGTAGCTATACCAAATCTAACACCCCATTTGGATTACTCCCATACACAATTGAAAATGGAGACTTTCCTGTGGATCTATTTATGGAACTGTTATATGCAAACTCAGCTTGTGGTAATGCTAAGTCCCATTGTTTCAACTTTTCCCCAACGATGCACCTTAACAAGTTTCCCAAACTTTGATTTACCACCTCTGTTTTCCCATCAATCTGAGGATGATAGGCACTGTTGAACTGTAGTTGAGTTCCCAATTTCTTCCATAAAGTCTACTGAAGTGACTTAAGAACCTTGTGTCCCTATCTGAAGTAATGGTTTTTGGAACACCATGCAAACGAACAACTTCACTGAAAAAAAAATCTGCTACGCCTTTCATATCACTTGTTTTATTGGAGGCAATAAAATGAACCATCTTATAAAACCTATCAACAACCACAAAAATTGAGTCATTACCTCGTTGTGTTTTTGTAATCCTAAATCAAAATCCATACTCGAGATCTATCCACAACCCTTTAGGAATAGGTAACAACATATACAACCTTGTATTTTGTGTATGGCCTTTCAATACTTAGAAAATTTGACACCTCTCCACATATCTTACCACATATATTTTCAACTTTGGCCAATATTATTTTCTCTGCTATCAAGGCTATCGTTTTATCTTTACCAAAATGCCCATCCAATCCTCTACTATGCAACTCTTTCACTATATTCTCTCTCATAGACCCAACTGGAATACATAGTTGGCATCCCTTGAATAGGTAGCCATCCTGTAAAATGTACTCATCCTGGACATCTCTTGCATTGTCTAACAATGGATGAATTAACCTTTTAACAATATCCTTGAAATCAAAATTAGAAGAATACAAACCCTTTATTGCTTCAAAACCCACCACCTCATTTTCCATAGTGGTAAACAAATTCACACGCCTACTCAATGCATCTATAACTTGATTCTATTTTCCAGATTTATGTTTTAGAGAAAAATTATAACCCTACAAAAATGATACCCACTTTGCATGCCTACTATTCAACTTCTTTTGGGTATTCACATACTTCAGGGCTATGTGGTTTGTAAATAACACAAACTCCTTAGGCACTAAGTAATGCCTCCAATGCCTTAATGCTTGTATAATTGCATAAAATTCCACATCATAAGTAGAGTAGTTATTTCTTACCTCATTCAGTTTCTCACTAAATAAATCTATTGGATTTCCACCTTGACTTAGAACAACACCAATACCCACATGTGAGGCATCACAATCAACCTCAAACACTTTATCAAAATCTGGTAGTGCCAAAATGGGTGCCTCTGTCACCTTCTTCTTCAAGAACTAAAACTATCCTCAGCTACCTTTGTCCACAAAAACTCCCTTCCTTTTGTGCAATCTGTTATAGGTGCTACAATACTGCTGAAATTTTTAATAAATTTTCTATAAAATGTTGCTAGACCATGAAAGTTTCTTACATTTTTATACTCCATGGATTAGGCCTTTCAATAATTGCCTTTATCTTTTTGAATCCACCTATACCCCATCATTTGAAATAATAAAGCCCAAGAATACCAAACTCTCTTGTATAAATGTGCACTTCTTCATATTTGCATAGAGTTTCTCTTTTCTTAACACTTTAAATACCACCCGTAGATGCCTCAAATTTTCTTCTTTAGTTTTACTAAAGATCAAGATATCATCAAAATAAATAAAAAAACTTACCATTATACTCTAGTAGCATGATATTCATCAGTCTCATAAAAGTACTAAGTACATTGGATAACCTGAATGGCATCACCAACCACTCATATAATCCATTTTCTATCTTGAATGTTGTTTTTCACTCATCTCCTTCTCTCGATCCGAATCTAATGATAACAACTCCAAAGATCAATCTTGGTGAAATACCTATATCTAGCAAGCACATCCATCATATCATCAAGGAAAGGTATTAGGAACCTATACTTGATTGTAATTTTATTGATTGATTTGTTATCTATGCATATACTACATGTTCCATCCTTCTTATGTGTTAATAAAGTTGGGGTTTCACATGGACTCATGCTCTCCCTTACTACCCCCTTTCACACGAGCTATGCCACTTGCCTATCCAACTCTGCATGCAATTTCGGGCTCATCCTATAAGCCGCTTGATTTGGGAGTGAAGACCCCGGAATCAAGTCAATATGGTGTTGAATATCTCTTTTGGGTGGTAGCCCATCTAGTAGCTTATCAGGAATAACATCTAAAAATTCTTCTATTAATTCTATTGTTTCTACTAGTATTTGTGCACTTACAGGTTCATCCTTATTTGTGACTAGTGCATAACAAAACCGTTTTCCTTTTCCTCCTTCACAAATTCCTTTGCAGAAAGCATATTTTCAGCCTTCCCTTCTTCCTTAAGAGGTAGAAAAACTATTTTTATGCCATCCTTCCAGAAATTATAAGTATTCTTTCCCCATCATGAATAAATTTTCTATCAAATTGCCATGGTATTCCTAGTAGCATATGACATGCATCCATAGGAATAACATCACACCAAATCTCATCCTTATAATTCTTCCCAATAGAAAAGCTTATTAAACATATCTTATCAATAATAACTTCATTACCCTTCTTAAACCATGAAATACGGTAAGGGTTAGGATTCTTCTCACAATGCAGACCCAATTTATCGACCATCTCATTTGAAACCATGTTCTCACAACTACCACCATCAATAATAACATTACATACATTTCCTCCTGAATTGCATCTTGTTCTGAAAATATTTGTACGTAGCCATGCATCCCCCTTGATCTCATTTCTTGGAGAAATTATCATCCTCTTGATCATCACATTTTCTCCAACATACGGTGGAATTTATAGGTCATGTTCATCTTCGCTTGTTTAGCTTCAACAAGATTTACTCTTGGAGCATCTCCTTTCCTCTTATAATGTGTATAAGAATGTAAGAATTCAAAATCTGATGCCCTTCTTCACCACATTTGTAAATAAAAAAAGTGGTCTTCGTGGGGCTTCCCATCCTCTATCGCCAACATATCCTCTCGCCCCTAGAAAATCCTCTCGCCTCTTTTTTGATTCGGGAAATCTTGTCTCGTATCCTCTTGATTTTCCAATCTGCGAGATGATTCTCCCTACCTTGGCTGAAACCATCTCATCACCAAAAGGAAGATGAGGCCCCTATTCATTGTAGGTGATCTCCTAAAACTTTGATGATTTTGTTTTTCCTCGTCCTTTAAGGCTAATATATAGGCATCCTCCATGCTCTTAATCCTATGCATACTTATCTCATCTTGAATAGAACATTTTAATCCATTTACATACCTTGTAACCATTTGTTCCTCAATTTCTTCATGCTCTACATCAATGGAAAACTTGTATAAATCATATTTGTATTCTAGCATTTTTGTAAGTTTTGTCTCGAAATTCTAAAACCTCTGTAAAGGGTTTGTGCATAATCCATAGGGAGAAATTTATCTTTCATATTCTTCTCCATCTTACTCCATGTCCTAATTCTTTCTTTCCCCTTTCTTGCTCTTTTCGTAGGTGATCCCACCATAACATAGTGTGACCTTTCAATTTCGTGCATGAAAATTTTACCTTATTTTCTTTTGACATAGCCTTCCACTAAAAAAAAATCCCCATGCTAGTCAACCAGTCTATCCACTCCTCTAGTTGTAGAATACCACCATACTCGAAACATCAACTCTTATCCCATCATTCTTTCCTTCTAATTCTTGAAGTACCCTTTCTTTAAAAGATAATGGTGGTGCTTGTGTTTCCTCCTCTTCACAAACTTCTTCTTCATCTATGTCATCTCCACCTTGATTTCTCTCTACGGGTTATCATTGAAACAAGCACAACAACTTTCCTTTGTAGATCTTTCATATTTGTATTCATCTAGGAAATACTGACTTCTCTTCCTCTTCCTTCCATTTTTTTGTAAGACTTCGAATCAGCTCTAATACTAGATAATGTAGCCAAATGACGAACAAACTTGATATATTGCAAATAATATAAAATCCAAAATAAAATATATCTCCTTATTTGTTATTGAATAATGAGTTACAATATTTCATAAATAGGAAAACAACTCCCAACTCGAGTTGCCAAGCAAACTCTAACTTTACTAGATCTACTCTAGGTGGTAGAAATTACTATTTTAGTAGTTTACTAGAACTCGCTATTCTTAGTAATTTCACATGCTTATTTTACAAGCACCTTTGAGATTTCCACGCATCTTCTACATTCCTAAATTAGAGTAATTTCCAAATTTCTAACTCATAATGCAACTACTAGACTAAAATTAACTAATGCCCAAAATAGGAAAAATACCAAACTACAACTTAAATCCTAATTTTTGGCCTCAAGATGGCAGATTTAGGGCCCGAAAATGTGCCGAAACTTTCCCCAACTAGTAGGTTGGGTTTACATTGCATTCATCTCATCGAAACATGTGGTTTAAAAAAACTAACTCAAACAGACAACCGAGCTCAAGTTATGACCTTGTCAAGTTCTTGCTAATTTTGGCACATCAAGCAAGGTAAGATCATAGTAATGGAGCTGAAACATTTAATCTTGAAGGATAAACCATTTTTACCTTGGAATTTCATGGTAAATCATTCAACAATGCAAATAGAAACATATGATATCAAGGCTAATCGACGAGACATGATTCACCATTGATGCAAGGCCAAATAGAAAATGATTCACTATTGGGATAAATTATTTACTTAACATGATTCACCATTGATGTAAGGCCAAGTTGCAAATGATTCACCTTTGGGATAAAATTATTTAATTTTATTAATATTATCTATAACCTTGTTGAACATCGATCTTGGAAAAAAATCATTTTATGGATGAAAGAAGAATTATAGAATTATCATTTATTTTGTGATCAATTGTCACATTTGATTCAACAACTAATAAATTCCTCCGAGGTGTTAAGCCCACTTTTTACTTTTTTAAAATCATAATAGATAACTTCCCATCCTAGCATGAAGGATTGACACAAGATTTCTTAGGTAATTCCCCGCCTTACTAAGAAGGAGAATCATATACATTTTTTTGCAAGGGAATGTAATCATGTTGAGACTCTGAAACATGCATGAAAAAAACATATTTAGATGAAATATTTTATAAATATGGAGGATAACAACTATGCAAGTCTTACAAAATATTAAATTGATATTTTTAAAACCCATATAAAAATACAAAAGATCTAAAATACCACATTATAATTTATATTTATACCCAGAGACTCGAAATACAATAGAAAAGAGTTAGAAAAAGCATTGAAACGTATCTTCAATTTAGAAAAGATGTTAACTCGAACATATTAGCAACTAGGATTACGTTAAAAACTATTCATGTCTCACAAAACTTTGAAATGATATTCTTAATACCCAAATTAAATAATACGAGAAAATCACAAATAGGTCATTATCTTTAAACTCGGGAACAAAATATAAGGGAAAGAAAAACCAAACTATATTCTTCATCTCATAATAATTCAATAGAGAGGAGTTGAATAATCTATGCCTCAATTTTTATTCAAATATAGTTCTTCAAAAGCCAAAATGGTCATACGAAATAGAGGGAGCTCAAATTAGAAAGGGTAAACAAAAATTTAGCGGAGAGATAAAACAATATCTCAAAAATATTACTTAAAATTCTTGCTTCACAGGATGTAACAGTCTATGGAAGGTACTTTGTTTTATAATGGGAAGCTAATGGTAACATTCCAAATTATTATATTATCACCCTCTTTTAAAATATTAGTTTCCCTGCACTTCCTCGTGAATGGTTAAATACATAGAAAAAATAGGAAATCATTCATTCCATGTTTGTGTGTGTGTGTGTAAGTATATGTATTTTTATGAAATACAGGCTACCCAAAAAATGAAAACTGGATGAAAAAGAAAATGGAAAGGATGAACAAGAAAGAGATGTATTTTCCCTCCATAGTTAACCTTGCAATTCCTAAGATCTATGCCATCATTGAAAACAAGAACCACCGTCATTCTCTATAGCATGAAATGGATGAATTAATTTCCATTATTTTTTCCAATTTCCCTCCAATGGGTGCTCAAAGATGCTTTTGACAAACAAGTACCTTCAATTAATAAAATGTGGTAAAAAATTATTTGTAAATTAATGGTAAATAAGTACTCTATGAAGGTTGTGAGAATGGGAAATTGTCCATTATAAAACAAGCTACATTTTATCTCTATTCTTCTTTTATAATTCCATTTATGAGAACAAGCATTTTCTCATTAGATACATCATTTAATATTGTTTATCTTGGCAAGTAAACGCACCCACCCATCTTTCCCACCAGCTAAGAAAATCAGCTCACCTTCCCATCTCAACCTACATAGCTCGCCCCTCTATCTAGGCCTCGCAAAGCTAGGCCACCGGCTCAAAAAGTAAGTAACCCTACTTAGGTCCTTCTTCTTTGGGTTACCTGTATTTCCTAAAAATACGAGATAATTAAATACACACACACACACACACACACACACACACACACACACACACACACACACACACACACGGGCACAATTCACTTGCATTGAATGATTTCATGTTTTTCCTCTATAGTTATATATTTTTGCAAGGGAATGATCTTTTTAGACTACGAAACATGTAAGAAACGATCATATTTAGATGCATCCTTTTATAAATATGAAGGATAATAATATGTAAGTCTTACAAAAGATTGAAGTGATATTCTTAAAACACATAAAAAAATTAAAAAGACCAAAAATATGGCATTATCTCGCATACCCAGATCGAATACAAAAGAAATAAATCTAGATGATATTGTTCACCTCAGAATAAATCAACATAGAAGAGTTAGAAGTTTATCTAAAACTTATCTTCAATTTAAAAATAAATAAATTCTTCTTCTATGATTCATTCTTCTTTCATGATTTATATATGTTAAATGGGCATTTTCCCAATTCTAAAACAAAGAAATATTTATCTTCCATATGCCTCTTCTAAACATTTATTGATCTTCCATTTTTATTCTATGTTTTATATGAGATAAAAAAATGCCCTTAATTATTATATGATTATTATCTTAGAAGTGACATATGCCCATTCTAAACATCTATTCTTCTTTTGTTTGTTATTTTACATTTTCTATACAAGAATGGGCATCTACCCATTTCGAATGGGCTTGATATGAAGATGAAGATTAATTTGTTTTACAATGGGTCATTCCTCCTTTTGCAATGGAAGATGTGTTTCAAAACAATTACCTTTAATTAATAAATAAATTGTGTTAAAAAAATAAACAATAACAGCCAAAATGAGACAATTAAATACAAAATATGCAATTCTTAGTCTATCCAAAATGATTGAGTTCAATATTTCCCACCCATTCTAAAACTAAATAATAGAACTACATAAGACTTTATCCCTTTTGAGAATATGTAGTGCATCACTTGGCGGTGCCAAAGACTTCGCTCCACCAAGGTTAGTCCATCTAAAATTATAGTAACAATTATAAACAAAAGAATAGAACGACATAAGGCTCATTTGGTTAATAGGAATTGGGCCAACAAAAATTACATTAAAAATGTTTATTATGCTCAGAAGACAACTATATGTTTACCATGTTCGAAGATAAAAATTATCTCTGTTGGGAAAATTCATTTCAAAATCACACTTTCAAGAGGTGAAGTGATCTGAAGAAGACAAATTATTATTAAAACACGCTCAAAATTGATGAAAAAATTCATATTTTTTTATTTGAAGAAAATTCATTCAAAATTGATATGGTTCATTGCCATGTAGCTCCTAAAAATTACATCCTATTGAAAAGGTATAGGGTTGCATAACACAGAGTGGACAAGGAAATTGACACTTGCAAAATCAAGTGATCTATATTACTACATAAGGCTCATTTGGTTCATCTATTTCCCACCGCATGAATATGGTTAAGGAATTGGGCCAACAAAAATTACATTAAAAAATGTTTACCATGCTCAGAAGACAAAAATTATCTATGCTGGAAAAAGGCATTTTAGAATCACACTTTCAAGAGGTGAAGTGATCTGTAAAAGAGAAATTATTATTAAAACAAACTCAAAATTGATGTCAAAATAGATTTATCAAGTGTCAGTTTCCTTATCCACTCTATGTCATTCAACTGGTATGGAGGTGGAAGATGTGACAGTGGATCTCGATTGGAAACATTCAAATCCCTGGGATATTATCAAACTGAATGAAATTGGAGTTGCCATCCCTAAAAATTATTTCAAGATTGAGATCAGTGCATTTTTGTGAGAACACAATTGAGAGAGGTAACCCTAATGCATCCCGTATTAATATTAGATGGTGGGATAAATGCATTAAAAAAATAATTCCTCACTTATCTTTATGGTGGAGAAATGGAAGCAATAAATCATGCTCCAACGATATTATAAATTTCTAACTAAGCCTTTAGGTGCATCCCTCTACGATTTTTGTGTTTTTCAATTATAGTTATTATATACGTTAATTCCTAAAAACATTTACTTTGTTTGAATATTAAGATGTACATCCTTCATATAGTTTACTCCTGAAATTTCTTTTCATATTATAAAATATATGTAAATAGAAGTTAGAAGTTTAATTAGAAGAATAGAGTTAAAATTTCTCCATTCTCACAACTAGTTTAAGGAATTTGTGAAAGAGGGATTTATGAGAACCGATGTCCAAAAAAATGCACCACAATGAAGTTTCACTCCGATGGTAACGTCAAACTCCAACGCAATAAGCAAGATTTGAACAATGGAACAAATATGCAAATAAGAAAATAGGTTTTCTCATCCTCATAAAAAAAAGGAAGTACAAATAGGGGTGGTGTGTAACCCCATGCCTAAACAAGGAAATATCCTCAATGACACCAATGATGCATATAATGAATGATCCATATGACACCACTAAAGGAGGAGTTACAATTCCAAATAAGGAATGTAATCTATTATGATGAATTGACACAAATGACAATGACATATTCTATGACAGAATCTGACATTTTTCATTTGACTTCCTAAGACCTATGACTCACGTAAGGTGAGATGACTCACCAAGTGATGTGGATGATGACTAGGCATGTCACACACACCAACACCCCCTTCATCAAAGCTAAGGAAGAGGTCATGGGAAGCCAGAACAGAAAACAAGACTCCCCTAGATAACTATGAAAGATGTGTCAATGGGGCCCGGTAACTAAAAGCCTGATAAGGTGCCCATATACAAACAACATCTTTCTAAAAAGAAGAAGAGGAGAAGAAGGAGGATTATATAGCCTGAAGAAGATGGGAAGATGCAACAGACCTCACCCTAAGAAGAGACCGCAAGTGAAGAAATTTCACCTTAGTGAAGGGCTTGGTGAATATGTCTACAATCTAATCAGTTTTCTGAACATATTGTATGTCAATGATGTTTTAATGTATCATCTCCCATATGAAGTGCATGTGAATCTCAATGTTCTTCATCTACTGATGCTAAACTGGATTTCTACAAATTGAGATAGTGCTCATGTTGTCACAGTAGATAATGGTAGGCCACCAAAAGTGGATGCCAAACTTTATTAAGATACCTTGTAACCAAACAACTTTTGTGGCAGCATTAACTGCTCCTCTATACTTTTCTTCTATCGATGATATGGTAATGGCGTTTTACTTCTTGTTGGACCAATTGACAGGACTTGAATCAAGAGTGAAACTACAGCCTGAGGTAGACTTCCAATGATCTAGATCACTGGCCCGATCCAAGTCTATATATCAAACCAATTCAATCTCAGTCCCTCCTAAGTAATGAATACCATCTATGTGAGTGCCATGAACATAGTGAAGGATCCACTTTTCTTCTTTTAAATGCAACTCATGAGGCTCCTACATAAATTTGGACATGATCCCAACAACATATGAAAGATCTGGTCGAGTGTGAGTAAGGTAGATAAATCTCCCCACCAACTACCCATAAGGTTACCACAACAAAGGGGGAAGAGTAATCAGAAGCCAACTTGACCACGAAAAGAAAAGGAGTAGGTGAGGACTTGAAATTAGACATGTGAAACCAAGCAATAAAATCAAGAGAGTACTTAGGATACGAGATCATAATTCCTGAGTCAGATTGTGAAATCTGGATCCCAAGAAAGTAATGAAGCAATCCTAATTCAGACATGGAGAACTTTTTGGCCAAGAAGATCTTCACAAAATCAATGATAGAGGAAGAGATACCCGTGATCAACAAGTCATCAACATGGACAATAAAAATAAGCATGAATTCATCCTACCATAGAATATACACATTTGGCTCAGAGTGACACCAAGAGAACCCTAATGTAAGTAAAAAGGAGTCCATCTTGTCATACCAAGCCCGAGGGGCTTGTTTAAGGCCATAAAGTGACTTATTTAACTTGAAAATGAGGGATGGATCATGGAAATAACCCATAGGTTGTTCCATATAGATCTCTTCCTCTAGGTCCCCATGAAGGAAGGCACTCTTAACATCCATCTGGTGGAATTCCCATCTGTTAGCGGTAGCGATGGTAAGGTTCGATCGAATGGAAGTCATCTTCGCAACCAGAGAAAATTTTTTCGAGTAATCAGCCCCACTACCTAGGAGAAACCCTTAGCTACAAGTTATGCTTTATACTTCTCGAATTCTCCATTGGGTTCATATTTTGTTTGATATATGCACCTACACTAAATAAATTTTATTCCTTTTGGAAGAGGGGTAAGATCCCAAGTGTCATTCTTTATGAGTGAGGAATACTCCTCATCCATAGCAGTAATCCCACTCAGAATCCTAGAAGCTTACTAGAAAGATGGTGGATTAGAAGCAGAGGTGAAGGAGTGGGGTCTAAGAAAACTTGAGTGATTACATCTCTTATCTGAAGGATCTCTAGCTAAATCTCCAACACTCTATAAAGTTTTCTTGGCCCAAAGATGTCCCAAAGGTTTAAGCTTAGAGTTGGAAGATTATTCACTCGAGTGAGAAGGGACATTGTCCTCATCATCATTCTTACCGCGAATCGGAAGACTCGAAGTTTGAGGATCGGGAGGATCTAGGAGAGGAGGAAATCGCTCAACAACATCATCATTTGATGAGTCAGAATCTAAATCAGTGGGAAAAATAACCTTAGTGGAAGTAAAATTCAAGGATGACTCATCAAACTTCACACTCCTCTCAATATAGAGCTCATGGGTTGTAGGGTTTAACAATAGATATCCCTTCATGCCATTAGGATACCTGATAAAGATACAAGGTTTGGATTGTGGATCTAATGCCTTTCATTTCTTCTTGGGAATCTGAGCCATAGCCTTGGATCTCAAGACTCAAAAGTGCTCAACAACGGGCTTATGTCCAAACTAGGCATCAAAGGGTGTCATCCTCTTCTCGCCTTGTGTGGAACACGATTCTAAATGTAACAAGTACAATTCACTACTTCAACCCAATACTACGGAGGAAGGGACTTTGAGTAAACCATACAAGTAGCCATCTCCTTTAGAGTTTGGTTCTTTCTTTCTGCAACTCCATTTTGGGAAGGACTGTAAGCAACTATATGCTGCAAAGTAATCTCCGAGAAGTGCGTAAAATCCTCAAACCTATTTCTAACATACTCACCTCTATTTTTGGTTCGAATAACCTTGATATACCATTCTCCTTTTTTCTCTGCAAGAGCCTTAAAGTTTTGAAAATGCTCAAAGACTTAGACTTAAGCTTAAGAAAATATACCCAAGTATAACGTGAAAATCCATCAATGAAGGTTAGTATATATAGAGCTCTAGTGAAAGAAGGAGATGGAAAGGGGCCAGAAACATCACTATGAACAAGATCCAAGGGACGAGTAGCTCTCCAAGATTTTCCCTTATCAATTTTTTTTAGGGTGCTTTTCGAGGGTGTAACCCTCACAAAGACCTTTAGAAAAATTAACTTAGGGTAACCCGTTGACCATTTCATTTTGGCTCAATTTTTCAAGGTAACCATATTAGATGCCCAAAACACTCCTGCCATAGCTTTCTAACCTCATTCGCATAAGTGAGCAAGTCTTTGGGCATCAAATCAGAAGAGAAGTGGGAACAGGGTATACAACCATGAATGGTGATCTACCTTTCCTCAGCCACAATGTAGTCAAAGTTAAGCTCATGAATGATCACCGAGTTAGGACCAAATTCCACTTTCATTCCTTCACCAAGGTGGGTGATTTGGTAAACCGATAGGAGATTGGTAGAGAGATTGGGAACATTCAGTACTTGGTCAAATCTTCCACTTTCTATCTCTACTGATCCACTACTGGAAACCAACACAAGAGTGTCATCCCCAACGTGATTTGGGACATGCCACATGGTTCAATGCTAGAGAATTCAACCTCGAAGAATCCATGTGGTGAGAGGCCCCTAATTGATAATCCAAGTTGATGATGGAGTTGATCTAGCTACGAGGGCCTTACCTTTCTTCTTTTCTTTTTATACTCCTTTCTTTGTAGAAGACTCGCCCTTATGAGCATTTTGTTTAATGGATTTAGGAAAAATTATTTTATTATTCTCAAAACCTGAGTTAAGTGATCAATTTGTTTCAGAAAATAATGATGCTTGTCATGGCCAAATTTCTTACAATAGAGTCTTTATAATTTTCCTTCTCCACCTTAGGATCAAAATTCAAAATGTTAGTGTTGGGCTTAGCCGGGGGTTGGTTGGTCTTGGTTTCTTTCTTAGGTTAGTCCTTTGTTTCTTTCTTCTTTTCATTTTCTTGCCCTTATTCACTACAAGGGCATGTGACTTGGATTTTAGAGTCCCCATTTAAATGAGTTTGTCCTGTTCTCGAATGATTTGGGACAAAAAACTGTCAAAGGAGGGTATTCTCCAAGCACTACCCAAGGTGGATTTTGTGGAGTGGAAATTTGAAACAAAGACAAAGTATTCAATACCTAACCTAGAAAGAATCGACATGATCAATTGAGATTCTTTCTTTTCCACTTTACATTCCTTTAGAAGTAGTCTAGTGTGGAAAAACTTTGAGAAGAAGGCCTACAGGTTTTCAAAGTCACTAGGATTTAACCCTAGTAGTTCATTCTCTAACTCATGCACTCTCATGTCATCTTTCTTCCCAAACATATCATTGAGTATTTTCCATGCTTCATCAGGTGTCGAGGAAGTTTCGATGTGGAAGAGCATGTTAGGAGAGATGGACATACAAAGAATACCTAAGGCTTCATCACAATGGTTGAACCACTTATATTTTTAGGTTCATCATCAAGTTCAGTCTCTAACCCCATGGTGACACGGTATAACCCTTTACTTCACAAAACCAATATAATTTTAGATTTCTATTTGAATAAATTAAATGGTGTGAGCACCATTACTTTAGAGATATCCATAATGAACAGATAGAACCAAAATATGTAGAAGGAAGGAGAGAGAAAAGAAACAACCACCCCGAACAATATTACAACCCCCAAGTTTGGAAATTTATAATTTAGTGCATTGATTACAATCAGATGTGATGTGTGCTAAGAAACAATTTGTCACTCACCTTGCAATCAGTGTAATAATGTGCAAGAGTGGAGACAACAATCAAGGTTTGTTAGGTGCAATAGTTTGACACCATAAGTAAGCACAAGAACGAGTGAAAATAAGAAGGGGAAGAGAAAGAATTTTGATAAATAATGTCTCACATCGCACAAAATAATCCCTTTGTTGTAATCTCAGCGGATGTGCTCATAAGTCCACAAGCAATAAAAGGGATAGAACAAAACTCAAGATGATTCAAAATGAGTTGAAATAAGCCATACAAAGACACCCCTCAAGAATGTGGAACTTTATAAAATAGTATTTTTATAAAACTAATAATCACATCATCTAGAGTGCAAAAAAAAATGTAACTTTGACTAAATAAGTGCTCAAAACTGAGCAACGAGTCAAAAGTTATAGTAAAAAAATAATTCCCTGTGAATCGATGGAAAAATTATAATAAGCCTTGAAAATGAATTAAAAAGGGCCCTAAACATATGCAAAGGGTGTCATATGTATTCTCATTGGAAAGATCATCAAATTTTAGATAGGTTTTGTTTTAATTGCGAGGGGGGATTAGCCTCCTACCAACCCTGGACCTCACCCTCCATCTTCGACACTCGAAGGAAGGATAATAATACAACCAAAATATACCCAAATAAGGTTTACAATTCCAATGAAATAAAAAATTTTAACCTAAAAAATTTAAGGGAGATTGATTTACCAATAATAAATTCTAAAAAAGGAAGGATATCACCTGAGCTAAGGCAGTGTTGACCGAGACAAGAAAAGCCCACACTGTCAAGTGTAATTTACCGCAGTAATCCGTGGTCAAGTGTAATACGCTGTAGGTAAATCAACTATAGGTAAATGGAATGTGGTCAAGTGTAATCTATTGTTGGTGATAACCGTCAAACTAAGCCACCAAGCCACGTGCCAATGAAAAATGAGGCCATTGTGCAAAGGAACAAGTTTAAATAGAAAACCAGCAAGATATAGCTGTTGTGACACGGAGTTTCAGCGAGGTCAATACCATGAGCAGCACCGAGTAGGCCGAAATAATCCATCAATGTCAGGTTCCATGTAGTTGCACTAGCCAGAATTTGAAGTGGAAAAATCCAATGCCAAGGCCAAACTAGATGTGAACGCAACATTCAAACAGAGAGGACCAAGCATGGATAGGAGGTCACGGAAGGAACTCGAACTAGAGATCCTTCAATGTAAAAAAATGATTCTCCAAGCCAGAGATCAGGGCAGAATGATGGCAAGTCAAAACATTCACCAGAGGAAGAAACTGAGCTTCCAAGGAAACAAGAAATAGTGTAGGGTTGAGGACATGCTAGGCCTCTAGAATGGATACATGCATAGATAGTGAGTAACAAGAGCCTGCAAACAAAGCGCTCTAGAGCATCAACGAGTAATAAGGTCAAAAAAACCCATGGTAGAAATGACTACCAAAAAAACAGGTCCCGATATGAGATGTGGTACATAGGCCTCAAGCCAAAAATCAAGACAATAATAATGTGGGAGTCGAATTCAAATCGATACTAATTGAGTCCGGTGTGGGTTAAGGCACAATGTAAAATCCTGAAAATCCAATGTAAAAACATCCACGCAGGCACAAAACATGACCCAACAAGGAACCATGAGTCAAGAGCTACACGTAGATGGAGGGAAGAAGATCCACAAACCAGGCATGAGAATAACCCAAGCTAATGTAGAGAGGCTCAATTCACTAGGAGGAGGATGCATGCAGAAAGGCAAGGTGAGCAAGTAGAGTATAGCTCAAAGTGAAAAACAAGACAACTCGAAACTTTGAAATATGTAACCCGTGAACCTGAAATGCATCCTGAAACACACAGAAATGCATGCAGATCCTATAAAAATTGAAACCACCAACCGATGAACAAAGGTATAACACCCCAAACTTGTAACTGTTGAAACCTCAATGTGAGGTGAGCAATACAATTCCAAATTAATAATAGAAAAAACTTGCATGAGGAAATAAAAAGAAACCAAAAGTAATAAGCAACTCATAACCAAAGAGTGCACGTTTTACTGAAACCAGCTCTGATACCATGAAAGAGGGATTCATGAGAACCGATGTCCATAACAATACACCACAATGAAGTTGCACTCTGATGGTAACATCAAGCTCCAATGCAATAAGCAAGATTCAAACAATGGAAAGAATATGGAAGTCGTGCATCTCTGATACTAGGTAGTTAAGTGCGCCAACCCCAGAGTAGTATTGGGATGGGTGACCTCCCAGAAATTCTTGATGTCAGTGCCTCCTAATGTTGTTGGGCCTTATTGGGTGTATACCTGGCTCCATCGTGCAGGAGTGTGTTGGCGTAGTATATTTTTAACACAATAAGATCCCTCTCCACCATTAGTTCGAGCTTTTGGTGTGACGGCAAGTCGTGCATCTCTGATACCATGAAAGAGGGATTCACAAGAACTGATGTTGAAATCAATGCACCACAATGAAGTTGCACTCCAATGGTAATGTCAAGCTCCAACACAATAATAAGGATTCAAACAATGGAAAGAATATGCAAATAAGAAAACAGGTCTTCTCATCCTCATAGATCAAAAAAAGCAAGTACAAATAGGGGTGTTGTGTAACCCCCATGCCTAAACAAGGAAAGAACCTCAATGATGCCACTAACATATATGATGACTCGAGCGCTATGAAGCCACTAAAGGAGGAGTTACAATTCCAAATAAGGAATGTAACTCCTATGATGCACTGACGCAAATGGCAATGACAAATTCTATGATAGAATCTGACATTTATTGTTTGACTTCCTAAGACCTATGACTCTCACAAGGAGAGATGACTCACCAGGTGATTTGGATGATGATGACTAGGCATGTCACACACACCAAAAATATTCCCATTGTGAGACAAAAGAAATTAAATATGTTTCAGAATATTTAGAAGTATTAAAATGATTTAATTCAATAATGGTTGTAGTTGAAAATTTACAATGGGTATATGTCCATTCTCGGACAAACAAACATTTTAATACCTCTAAATATTATTTTTTTAAGAATGAGAAGTAATGAATTCTCAAAAAAATTGTATTGTATTGAATGGGTAGATGCCCATACCGAATATACGTCAAACCCTTTACCATCGATTATGACGGTTGGCTCATGAACAATTATCAAGTATTTTTTAAATTGCTTGAATTGATTTGATAAATATATATTAACTTCAATTTTTTAATGCAGATACAACTAGAGAATATTCAAAAAATATATGTAAATAAATAGGTAAAAATATTAAATCTTTTCATTTTTCAATATTAGTTGGAATCAATTCAAAAAATATATCCTAACTTTAATTTATATGTGGAGATACAACTAAAGAAAATCTAGAAAATCTACAACTAACAAATTTGTCTAAAGAAATAGGTAAAAATATTTTTGTGAAATATTATTATCATATTTGAAATACATACAAGTTAATAATGAAATTTAATAACGAATTTCTATTTCCCAATTTCTAACTTCAGTAACTAAAGAGTTTTACCAAATTGCATTCTCATGGTCTACATTGGATACAAATGCCAATATAGAAAAACTAGTTAAAGTGGATGTGCATCCTTTGTTTTTTTTTGTATGGAGAATTACAAAAAGAGGGAGATAAATTTATTAAATATTTGGAAACAAATTGGAAAACTCCAAAATTTCCATACAAATGTGAAACTACAGTTGTAGTTAATGTAATCAATAAAGAAGTTACTGAAGAATTTTTTTGGTGTCTCGAAAGGTTTTTGACAAAGAATTTAAAAATAATAAGTGGCTTATGTCATTATTTCTTACTGAAATATTCTTTTTAGGGGTTGTAGATGATGTAGGTGACATATTAAAGGAATAATCTGTATTTCAAACGAAAATGGAAATATAAAATTGTGTAAATTATTAAATTTTCCTAGTTATTTTTCCCATTTTCCATTTTAAGTGATTTTATTGATGGTTATTAGTATGTAGTGGTCAAAATGTGTTTATTATAATGTCTTAGTTCTTCACATTTCATCCAAATGATGTGATTAGTATATAAATGCTCAAATCTAGCTTTGACAAGTTTATACAAAAATCTCATTTTCGATGAAAATAAATTATTGGTTTTGGGGGTGGAAATTTGAATGCATTATAGAAACATTTTCACACTTAATATGTACATGGTTAAATCATGTGGGTTCACACCCAAATTTACATTGGCCTTTAGAAACATTTAAAAAACAATTACTGAACTTGATTGAGTTTATATAGATAATAATAAATATAAATTAATTAAGTTTATTTCTCTTCCTATTTCACAGTGTCCGCTAGGTGGGAGGAAGTGTTCATTACATATTAAGTTTCACAACATGGAAACACCCCTGCTATATAGTTTGTTTTTACAGGGTGTAAAGAGAGAGATGGATTTCTTTGGATGCATCAAGAGGGAATGCATACACATCATTTTTGGGTTAAAACTTTTCTTGTATGCAAAGCCATTGAAAGGTTTATGGGTAAGGAGTATCTAACCGCTTCTGTGAGGGCTAGGGTGAATTATAAAGTGGTTTCCTTCTTTTTCTCAGTTTCTTTTGGTTTAGAGGAATAAGGTGGAAGTCAAGGAAATTTCTCTTCATTTTATCAAACCCCAACATCGATTTAAGTTGGATGAAGCATTGGAGGATTTTAGCCTGGCTCAGCCACTTCCTACCATGGACAATAAAGGGATTTCTTTACATGACGCTCGATGTGTTATTATTGTGTTGTCATCAAGGAATGTAGAGCTTATGCAATTTGTGGTGGATGTTCATAGGGCATGCTCATATGTGATTTTCTTTTGGTAACAAAATTAAGAAATTGGATTTTTTGGCATTATCGGCGCCAATGGTTCTAAAGTCAGAGATTGAGGAAAGTTTTAACAAGAAGTTGGGGTTTTCATACAAATTTATGCTTCAGAATGCTCAGGCTAGTGGAACTTCTTATGGTATGAAGAAGATGAAACCCAATTGTCATGTTGCTAAGGTTGATGTCATTTATTTAGACAATTGAATTTTTTTTTCTTCTCTAGGTTTATTTTCTCGTATGTAATCTTCGTATTTCATTTCCTTCAATTTAATGTATGGTTAATTGTAGGATTTGGTATCTTTGTTGGTTTGGCTAGGTCATTTTGTTGTTATAGGTTTAGATGTATGCGGGTGGGGTCCCTCCAATCTGTTTGTTCTAAGCTCAGTCAAAATCATTAAACTATCAAATATATATATATATATATATATATATATATATATTCATTTGCTTGTTTTTTACTCATAACAATATATTAATTTTTTTATAGACTATCTCTTAATAATTCATTTATTACCTTCAATTTATGTTTTAAATAGCTTATATTCTATGAAAATAAATCCATGTTATTATTAAACATTTGTCACAAAGATATATGTGATCAATATATGTAAAATATACAACATTCAAATGAACACTACATCTAAATTTTTCTTTCTTTCCATATTGAGTCTATTTTTCTTCTATGATTCTTATATGAGGATGGGAATATGCTCACTCAATACAAGATATTTTTTTTTGTATGAGAATGGACATATTCCCATTCAATACATGATAAAAATGTTTTTTTCTATAAGAATGGACAATATAAGTATTTGCTTTGCATTGCAATGTTATAAATGTATTGATTATTCCATACATATTCTTGTAAACTCCTAAAATTGAAATCCCTCATACATGATATATAATTCCAAAAAATCCCTTTTGATTCCAATATTAGCCAAATAAAATTCCAAAAAGCCCCTTTTTAGATTCCAATAATAGTAAAATCAAATTCCAATATTTGGTATAAGAAAAACCAATATAGATGATTTTGGTATTTAATCTAGATTGTAAAATGTCCAAATTTAATGAAATTATGGTTAATTAAGGAGCACAAGACATCAATAACCTTCTTCATGAAGCAGTATAAGGAAAGGAATTCATTGTTTTGATCAACACAAACTTGCACCGTTAACATTTAGTTGTCTTCATGAGATTTCTCATCCAATCGGGGTTGCAATGGAATTTTCATTAAAGGGGGACATCTACATAGCTTCTTAGATTCATATACTACCTAATGTCAAGCCAAGAATGTTATATTTCCTTACTCTTTAGGGACTATGCACGATTAGGGTTTTAAGTTTGAAACCCTATCTCTATGTTAGAATACATATTAACATGTTGTTATTAATTTTTGTGTTCATAAAGTGGTAGGGTGATATCATTAGATCTTTATATGAAAACTAAAAACTTACTTTATACTTATTGATAGAATACATTCAATATTTAACCCCACAGTCATAGTTATTTGTGACAGTGACAAGAAGACAATCCAATTATTCAAAAGAGAATGAAATGTCTTGACTAACCTTTGTCTCAAGATTCAAAACCATATTAATAGAAACTCTCTTCTATAACAATCTTCCAAACAGATACTAGTCACAAACTAAAGTGATATGGGGTTGAGCACCAATTGTTTATAGATCTACGATTGTTACTCCTTAATACATACCAAGGAAGTCTTGATTTGAATGACTTCTTGTTACACACTTTCAACAATATGATAAAACCGTTCCATTAAAACTTCAAATGACATACATATATTATCTCTAATATTTTTAGATCATGAGTTATGGAGTGAACTTTGACAAACATAAATCAATTTTAGTATTCTTAACAAAAACTAAATATGGTAGTTTAGGTGCAAAGTGAACTAGGCCAACCTATTACCTCACCAAGAAAAATTTTAATTCCAAAAAAATAGATTGGACCTATAGAGGATGATTATCACAATTTCTTAACTCAATCCTTGGATCAAATCATCGAGATGTCCTACAAGTACCTTCCAAGCCTTCATAGCATGATTTGCATGATTGTACTTTCGTGGTAAGAGGGGAAAAGGAATATGTTTACATATAATGACCAAATTAAATACTTAAATTTTTTTGATATCAATCAAGTAGACATTAAGCACAAGCTTTCACACCTAGTGGTTCACGTTGGAATCTTTAAAACTAGACTATATATGAAAGATTTACAAAATAGAGGCATTTCCATACAACACAATCATGCTTGGATAACACACATACTAGCATCTTGACCTATAAGAAGTATTTTGCAACCATGATATGTTTCCACAACTTTCACAAGTGAAATTTTGAGCAAAAACTACATTTATTTCCTACCACTCTAGGAGGGGCATTTGGAGAAAGAACAACCCTATTAGTAAAATGGATAGAATTTTTTTGTTTCTTATCCAATTTCCCTAAAAAAATTGAAAACTTTCAGTCTTGGAGTGATCTTAAAAATTCCTTCTATGATTTATCTAAATAATGCTTTTTGATTTTTTATGCTAATAAGATAGGATACTCGGATTGCATTCTCAAAGACCCAGTTTTGGTAAAACTTGAATAACTTGCATAATATTCTTCAAAAATTAATGAAAAATCACATGAAGAACAAAAAAACCATCCTATACATACTCCATATATATTTTTAACAATAAATGAGCATGTAAATCCTATACCAATCTCATTTACCTTAGTTTCCCTATTGGTTCTCAAAGGTAGTTTTTGTGAGAACTTGAAATTTTCCTCTAAAAGATAAAGTAAGCCATGAATATGATCCAAAATGATCTAAGTAGTGTTCCTAGGCTCCTACCATTCTTATCTAGGATTTTCATGGACTGCATTGATAGCTTACACCTTATTAGGCTCTAGAACTAGGCCTAAATGGGCTAGTTTCAACCGTGACTTGTAATACTTGACCTGATGATTTCCTATCATATATTGAACACACTTGAGATTCTAGGTACTAACCTTTCACAAAAAAATAATATTATTTATTTTTATGCAACTCAACTATATTACCTTGCATGATTCATGGTTATTTTATAGCCAAATTACATAACCAAACCACCTCCTAATAAATAGGCGGTGTTCTAACAAATAATATGTAATACTATTCACAGGTATAATAATATATTATTAATATACTCACTAAAAATGTATTTCCTAACATTCCCTCCCTTAGTGCGAACATGGGGAAAACACCATCTTCAACCAAGCAACATGTCACTCTATATCCTGCACATGGTCTCGATCCTCAACACTGACTGTGGGAACTACATCATCTAGGGACCAATCAACCTATTAGATGAATACATGAATTGGGACCATTCAACCAATTCACATCAACCATCAAGTCAATTTGATCAAGAACACTTCCTGCAATAGTATCAATGGTACAAATCTCCACATCATCATCATCACAGGGGAAACAAAAACACTACACAACACACATGAACAAGGATGCTCATCTATTCTTATTCATCACACACAACAAAAGGTGTCACTAAATAATTTTGTGACCTCTAAGGTAGTGAAAAACTCAAGGACATTGATTTTCCTCCTGCCTCTATGGCCTCCCTTCTCCAGGCTCCAATACACGAGATGCTTACTCAGCTGATAAAGACATGATGCTCAATAATTTCCACATTGGATTTATTGGTATAGTTTCCCTCTCGCAATGTGAAACAATATGTATTACATACCTTAAACGAATGTCGGATTCCACCGATAATACATTCGTAAGGAAAAATTATTTTAACTGTATATGACACAAAAATAACTCGGACTTGACTTGACTTGACCACAATTAATCTTTACTTTGACAATAATGATAAAAATAATACAAAATGACACTAAATGGATATTTGACACAAATAAATAACCTCACAATATTTTACTAGACACTTACGAGACAATACAAATAATGACACACCTAAAAAAAATCCAATTAAATATTGGATTGTATGAAGTGGCACTATTGATAAGAATAATACACAAACTCTTTTTATGATAAATGTAGGCCGACTCAACATAACATTTTAGTTTTGAGACACAACTAAACTTTATATAAAACCTTTAGAAATAGAAAACTAATGAAACACTATAGGTTACAAACTTTGAATATCGACCCAAGACACTTTAAGACTAAGGCAATAGATACACAAATTAAAACAATAGATAGAATATCGACCTGACTCACAAAGATGATAATCAGTGCATGAAAAGACTGCATGTGTGAAGATCCGATTGTGATGAATCAAAAATTAGATAACAAGGTGCAAGAAAATAATCGATCTTGTGTAATCAATGCGGTCGAGATCCACAAACTAAATGCATGATAAAAGACATAAGAAAACTTGGAGGGAACAAATGGTGAGTTTGGAGGGAACGTTGAAGAAGCTTTCTCCAGTGATTTCAGTGTTGGGAGTGCAGTTTTAGAGGTGCTCCACGAAATCCGTGTACAGGAGAGAATTTGGAACAGAAACCGTCAGGATGAATGCACCGTGGGAGTTGACTGATTAACTTGGAAAGTGGTCGAACCATACAGGATGTCTGATACTGCATGCTGCGTTTTAACTTTTTGTTGAACCAAGTCTATTCATCAACATTTGATGCTGCATTTAGAGGTCGATCCATTGAAACTGATCTAAGAAATATACATTCCTAATGATCTCTTGTTTCAGATCACAAATGCATTGAAGGAGTGAGTGATCTATGAAAGAAAACAGTCAGACTACAATAATGACGTGGACATTAGAAAACATTCCATGGAATCATTCATGGACGCTCAAACTTCAAACCACGGTTGATAGTCTAGAAAAATCCTCCTAGATTTGACAGGCCTGAGAGATCTATGTCGATGCCATCAGGAGTGCATTTCATAGAGGTATTCCCACATATCCATGCTACAAAGAAACTGCTGCGTATAAAAATATCCTACAATCTATAATAGTTTGCTTCTATAAAACTAATCTACATGAATTTTTCACTTAATTCTCTCATTACCGGGACAAAGCACAATACCACTGCCCCCTTTGCAATTGTTACTCCATTAACATACTGGATCAGATCGCTCTGATACCAAATGCCAGGTACTAACCTTTCATAGAAAAATAATATTATGTATTATGATGCAACTCTACTATATTACACTATGTGATTCATGGCTATTTTATAGCCAATTACATAGCCAAACCACCTCCTAATAAATAAGGATGTGCTCTAACAAATAACCTAGAATACTATTCATGGGTATAATAACATATATTTTTTATTATTGGTAAATGTTTTTAAAGTGACTATACCTGTTATAATAAGGGCTCGATAGCCAAATATAGCTATAAAGGGACAACAAAAGAGGATCAAAATCTAGATAAAGCATTATGCCCAGTAGTAACCAAAACATAGTTACTAGTAGAAAGCGAAACAAAACAGAAACTGTAACAAGACAACAAAACAATGAAGAAAAACAACGAAAAGACCAAAATATAGCAGCGTCTAGAATGAAGCCCTCTAGCCCGAGGGAGATTATTTCTTGGAAGCTCTGTCGATCCTAGATTTGATTGTTTGTAGCAAAGTGAAAATTCCAAAGTGGTGATGTGTGTGGGGTCACTTGCATTCAACTTCGATATGGTTTGAATTCTCTCCTTGTCAGTCCCCCAGATAGTTTCAGGGACCCCGCTAAGCATGGAAATGTTGCAAACATGTTGTTCCAAAAATTCACTAATGGCATTGAAGATAGCCATGTTATGATCGTGCCTATCTTTGGCTCTCCCCAATCTATTGTCCAAAGAGTTCAATTTCTTGTAGATGTCTACAATCTGATCATTCCCATTATCAGTTTCATCATCAACCTTTCTTTTTCCCTTCTATTTGGCAATGTGTTGCAGGTCCTTCTTTAACTTCATCATCTCATTTTCCAAAGAATCCAACCTATGAGGAATATTATTCCCTCCTGTTGCAAGGTTGTATTCTAGACAACATTACTAGTATACGAGTATATTATGCGTAACTTGCATCTCTTTAGTGCTTCTAAGAAACCGGGAAACATGAGGGATGTCAATTTTGGGAAGTTTTGGGTTCTTAGTCTTGGGTTTGGAAGAGGTGTTCAGGATGGAAGTGGGAGCAGTGATGGTAGGGATGTGTGGATCACTGGGAGAGGGTGGGAAGCTGGGGAAATTAGAGACACAGAGCTTATGAAGAAGAAAAATAAGGCCTTGGTGAAGAGGAATGGCATGAGCATGCTTCGGAATTCTAAAATGCACCGTTGAATGGAATTTAGCAAGTAAATGGGAAGCAGACCAAAAATTGTCTTCTAAAATGGTTAAGAAAAACCAAGTACTTGACAAGGACTATTTTATAAAGCGTCCTTCAAAATAAATGTACCGACCATCATTTTTGTAACCTCATCAAAAGGCTTGGGGATAGAGCTTACCCTAACACCCTCAATTATAAATTCAAGTTCCTCACCGTCATCAGAGAATTTCTTTTCCTCGGTAGTCCTATCAATCCTTTTTTGAAAAATGATATCCCTCCAACTCGAGGCCTATTTCCTTAGCTATCAATTCTTCATTTATAATTACTTGGTGACCACCATACTCCACCTTTATGTCCTTCTAGTCCATTGCAAAATGAACTGAAATATTTTGGTCATGCCCCTGAATGCACTCTATGAAGTTGGAAATGCCTCCCTTTTGAAGGAGGTTCCATAGATCCTCATTGTTCTTCCAAGCTGGATCACTGTAAGGCTCCAGATTGGCACGGGGCACCTCCCATCTCCTTCTCCCTGCTACTCCTGTAATTTTTCTACTCAAAACCCTCATTTGAATCATTACTTTCCTTATGTCTATCCCAGTTTTTAAGAACCCAGCCACCTGTTCAAGAATCATGGGAGTTATTATGGCCATAGTTAGGATGATATTTCTCACATGTGTGATCTTTCACACCCACTAAAGCCCATGCCATCTCATTATAATTCCTACTCCATGCATGATTGCCCATATTTATCCGCATTAATGCTATTATGTACCTCCTTAGGGATGTAATTTTCATTATCCCAAATGGTTAGATTATTATTGATGCCAAAATTGGCCAAGGTATCTACTACCTTATTCCCCTCCCTATAAGTATGCCTAATGTTGATATTCTTGAAATTTTGACAAATATTTATGGATTCCATAATGAAGTCCTTAATAGTCTAGCTAGGAGGAGAAAATTGATTAAGGTGATTGATAATGTTTAGTGAATCTCCTTCCATAATTATGTTTTGTATGTTATAATCCTTAACAACCCTTAGCCCCCATAGAGTAGCTAGGGCTTCTACATAATGGTTTGTCTGAATCCCCATTTTTCTAGCATAGGTAGCAACTAAGCAACCTTTATGATCGTGAATTACACCTCCCTTACAAGCAATCCCAGGATTACCCTTGGAGGCACCATCAAAGTTTAGTTTGTGCCAGTTAATATCAGGAGGGTTCCAATGAATCGAAGACCTATCAATGTTTGAAGTATTCCTATTCTACATATTTGCAACTCCAATCTTCTAGTTGGAAAGAATATATTCTTCATTCTCAGGATATTTCTTATTCTTAGGAGGTTTGAATCTCTCAATATTTTCTTTAATAACATGAGAAATCTTAACAAATATAATCTTGCAATGTTGTTTATTGTTTTTGAAAATGATGTCATTTCTATCTTTCCAGATCCTCCAGATAATATGGGGCATGACTAGTTTCCAAAGTCTTCTCACAACATAGTGCTTAAAAGGAGGATTCCATTGGGTCCAAAACTGGATGAAATCCTTTGGCACAATCCAGAAAACATTGAATTTAGAAAATGCATAACTCCAGATCATTGAAGCATACTCACAGTGGAAAAAAAGATGCTTAATATCCTTAGACTCTTTTTTGCAAAGGTGACATCTATTTGGCATTATGAATCCTTTCTTCATCAGGTTTTCATTAGTAATAATTATACCTCTAAGAACAAGCCAAAAGAAAAAATTAATTTTAGGGGTTAGTTCAGTCATCCAAATCTTGCTCCAATTAAACTCACTCTGGATATTCTCAAAGTAAGAGTTATAACTAGATTTGACCGTGTAATCTCCATCTCTAGAATTGTGCTAGAAAATTTCATCCTTAACTTCCAATTGATTCAAGGGAATGAGGTCCAATTGTTCTTGTAAAGAGGACATCATGAATTTCAATTCATTCCTATCCACCAAGAGTTGTTTCCATCTCTTCTTGTTACCATCAATTTCTATGTAAACAATGACCTTAGTATCATACTTATGTTCAAGGCTATCTTTGACTGCATAAAATATGTCATTGAGGCTGAAATTAGACCAATTATCCCCCAAAAATTGATGTCTCTGCCATTTCCCAATTTCCATCTACATCCTTTCTTGATGAAATTCCTGACTTGAATCAAGTTATTCTAGAAAATAGAACCTTGGGGAAGTTGTTCATCATGAAGGAAAGAGATAGTTGTTTGTTGATCAAGATACTTGGCCTTAATTAGATCAATCCAGGGTTGTTCCTTCAAGAGAATTCTCCAACCCATTTTTGTAATTAAGGCCATATTCATTTTTCTGATATCTTTTATGCCCAGTCCCCCAATTCTTTTAGGAGTGCACACTTGATCCCAAGCTACCAGGTGATATTTGAATTTTTCCTCCAGCCCCTGCCATAAAAAGTGCTTCTGAATCCTTTCAATTTTTTCTCTGAAGGAAGAAGGAATATTATAAAGAGACATAATGTAGATAGGTAGATTTTGAAGAGTGCTTTTGATAAGAAGACATTTACCAGCACTGGAAAGAATGGCCCCTTTCCAACCAGCCATTTTCTTTTGGAATATTTCCAGTAGATCATTCTAGACTTTGGTTGAGACTTTTTTAGTACCAAGGGGGAGTCCCAAATAAGTAGTGGGAAGTGAATTGATTTTACACCCCATTTTTTAGCAATTCTATGTTGTCTTTCCATAGGAGTGTTGAAAAATAAAATTGAGCTTTTATCAAAGTTGATCTCTTTTCTAGAAGTAGACTCATAAAATTTTAGAATGGACTTGATCACCTTAGCTTCAAGGATAGATGCCACTAAAAGTAGGATTGTATCATCCAAAAATTGTTGATGAGAAGCTGTTTGATTTGTAGAAGTAGGCTTAGTGCCTTTAAGAAGACCATCTTTAATTACTTTGTCAATTGTTTCTACTGAGGCTATCTACCATAATAATGAAGAGCAAAGGGGATATAGGATCCCCCTGTCTTAAACCCCTACTGTTGGTAAAGAATCCCATCGGCTCACCATTGACCACCACAGAGAATCTAGTAGTAGAGATGCAAGCCTTGATAATTCTTCTAAATTTGTTGAGAAAACCAAATTTGGCCAGAACCTTGTCAAGAAAAGACCAGGAGACTTTATCAAAGGCTTTATTCATATCAAGTTTAAGGACCATGCTTTCTTTTTTATTATTATCCATAGAATGTATAATCTCATGCACCATGATCACACCATCTTGAATTATCCTTCCTCTGATGAACCCACTTTGTTGTTTTGAGATTAAATCATTCAAAATGAACTGAAGTCTGGTAGCAATAATCTTAGTAAAAATTCTATAGACAACATTAACCAAGCTAATGGGTTAGAAATCCTTGAAATCTTTAGCATCCATTTTTTTAGAGAAAGCACAATGTGGGTATTATTTAGCTCTTTCAATAAATCACCAGTTCTAAAGAATTCATTTACTACCCTAAGGAGATCATCTGAACAAATTTCCAAAACTTCTAAAAAATTTGACAGAGAAGTCATCAGGT
Source organism: Taxus wallichiana var. yunnanensis (assembly GCA_018340775.1). NCBI lineage: Eukaryota > Viridiplantae > Streptophyta > Pinopsida > Cupressales > Taxaceae > Taxus > Taxus wallichiana. Next base: position 486,404,204 of record CM031238.1, read on the forward strand.
CCTAGAACCTTATCCCCTTCAATACTAAAAACAACATTTGAAGCTCCTACAAAGTGAGAACTTTAGTAATGTCTTTAAATCTTTGTTCCCCAATTTTTTCTTATGGAATAACCTCTAACATAAAACAGGAAGCGACATCATTAGTAGCACTCTTCTCATTAAGAAAATTTTCATAGAATTTGAGAGCTTCATCCTTGATGATCTGTGGATCTTTTATGATGATGTCATTTCCTTTAGAAAATTTCGCAATCCTATTATAGGATCTATGCTTCAAAGTGGTCATATGGAATAATTTCATATTTCTGTCACCCTCTTTCAGCCAGATTGCCCTAGATTTAAGTCTCCATAAGGATTCTTCCCTTCTACAAACCATGTGTAGCTCTGAGAGAATATTTTTTTTTCTGTTGATTGATCCTCCAAAGACCTCCCCTTTGAATTTATTTTGATTTCCAAATCCTGGAGTTTCTGTTTTAATTCCTTTTTTCTCACAAAAACATTCCCAAAGATTTCTTTATTCCAGATTTTAACCTACTTTTTGACATTTTTAAGCTTTTGAATAAGTCTAAATTGAGCAGTTCCCTCACCATCCCAATTCCACCATTCCTTAATCTTATCAAAGATGTCATCATGCTCCATCCACATCTTTTCAAATTTGAAGGAGCTCCTAGTGGGCTTAGCCCAATTGAAAAAATTAAAGCTATCAGATTGTGATCAGATCTGATTCTGGGCAGAGAAGTGAGATGAAAGTCTTGGTGTAGAATCCAACTAGTAGAGATAAGAGCTCTATCTAGTCTGACTTGAATCATATCCCTACCCAACCTTTTGTTTTTCTAGGTAAACTGATTGCCATGAAGGTCCACATCCATGAGATTTAAATCAAGCAATGAAATCAGAAAATTCATCCATACCAATGGAAAAACTAGAGTTTCCCCTTGTTTTTCCCCTAGATTTAAAGGAGAGTTGAAGTCACCCATAATAAGCCAATTGTTAGTACTATGCTGATTTTTGAAAATCTTTAGATCATTCTCAAAGTTTCCTTCTCCCAATAACCGTATTAGGCGCATAGATATTAGAAAGGATCCAAGTACAGTTATTTTCAATAGCATGGAATTTAACAAGATGGTTACTAGTTTTAGAGAGAATCATACTAGTATAATGATTTTTATCCCAAAAAGTAGCCATGCCACCTAAAGCTCCCTAAGAATCCACAATAACCATGTCCAAATTTTCCCAGAAATTATTTTTACAATTTTCAAGTACCTTAGAGTTCATCTTGGTTTCCTGCAGAAGTAGAATGCTAGGTCTACTAGAGACTCTTAACTCTTTGATTATTATTTGTTTAGAGTTCCCATTCAGACCTTTGATATTCTAGGAGATGATCTTCATCTAAATGATATAGGTGTTGAAATTTCCTGATGGCTCAATTGGCTTTGAGTTCCATCTGCAATATCTTCCTCTGTTATTTTGGTTCGAGTGTCTTCTTTGAGGGTCTTCCTCTTTTAGAGATGCTTCCAAAATCAACTATTCTTCTAGTAGATGATCTAGTAGTTCTGGATGTTGAAGCTCCCCAGTTATCAATTTTTTTTTTTTTCATTATAAAGTGAATCTGGGATCTTCTCAAATCCCTTCAATCTTTTCTTTTTTAGAGTTAACCTCTAAAAACCATTGGTCAGTTCTGAATCTCCATCAAAAAACATATTTTATTTGAGTGGCATTACTTCCCCCTCCTCTTTCTCTCCCTGCTTATTGTCAATGAGTTGTAAAGTTGTTGATTTGTTACTAGGTAGGGGGTTCCCACTTTTAGGTGAAAAGTTTTTAATCAACGAAGAATTTTTCTTCAATGAGGCTTCTGATTCTACATTTTCTTTTTCCTCATTTAGATCTTCCTCAATGATGAAAAATGGATCAGGATGAACTTTCTCAGTTGCTTTTGTCCTTGGCTCAACACTAGTGTCCTTATTCTTATCCAAAAGTCCAGTCTGAGCTAACTCCTTAGAAAGAAGATTCACTTTAACTATCCCAATTTTCTCATCAACCTCCAGAATCACCTTTACTGGAGTCTATATATCTAAATATTCTTTTGAGGTTGGGTGAACTTATGATGCTCCCGCTACTGGGGTTTTAGGATGCTAGAGCTTCCTACAAATCAATGGTTTCCTGATTGGAGTTCTAAACCCTTTTTTCCTTTCTTATATTTCAGCTCTGGTTGGTTAAGGGATATCCCTTCCCTTTGTCCTTGATCTTTATTTTTTCTAGTATCCTTATTTTCCAACCTAGCTTCATGTATCTTATCTGAGTCTTCATTAGGCTTATCAATTTTTCCCTTTTTTTCCTCTTGAGAGATCTCTTTGTTAGGACACCTACTGGTGAAATGTCCTATTCGATGACATTTCTTACATCTCAAATGAAAGGTTTCATATTCAATATTTTGATGCCAAATGCCATACTTAGATTGCAAAATGATATGTTCTAGTAACTCCTAATCCATTTCAGAAGAAATACAGAATCTAGCAAAAGCTAGTTTGGATCTGTTCCTCGTAGGTCCATCAAGCCCAATCGGAGATCCAAGAGATTTAGCAACATTTAACAAAATCTCATCATCCCAAAATTACAGGGGTAGTCCTGGGAGCCTACACCAGACTAGTATGGTGTGTATATTCTTAGTATTAGGATCAAACCTAGGATACCACCATTTCAGAAAAAGACCCATATTGCCCAAACACCATGGGCCTCCCAAAAGCACCAATTCCAAATCAATCTGCTGATTAAATTTAGCTAGAAAAAACCCCGTGACATAGTGGTAATGCTCAAATCCCCTTTTGGTTGCCACTTTCTAAAGGCCCATTTTCTAATGACATCAATATTAGGTCTAGATCCGAGAAACTTACCAACAAGGGAAAGATTCACTTTGTCCAAAGCCCGATGTAGATAGCCATCTGGCACAGTAAGGTAGGTTACACCTTCTTTATCCTTCTCCCACGTGAACTACACCTTTTTGGAGATTGCAGACCCACATTCTTGATCGGAGGGTTTTGTTGTTGAAGAATCTTATTCCAAGCTAAAGGTGTGGATCCCAGTGTGGAAGCGGACTATGTTTGTGGCTTATCAACTGTTTGATTCAAGTTAGTTTTCAACCCCTTCACAGTCAGGTTTGGATGAGAATTAGACATTTTGCAGCTAGTAAAGTAGAAACAACATTAACTATCCCTCCATTGCTCACTCCCTCCATTATAGCTTACACTAGTTTGAAGAACAAATACAAAATTTTATAATTTTATAAAATATTATTAATGTACACACTAAAAATTACATTTCCTAAAATGAGACACCATATCATACCTATGGGACACCTAGGAAAGGATGTAACACATTAATATTAATCATACGAAGATGATAATTAATCACAAAATTTTATGTTGTTGTTGTAAAAATGAAAAAGTAGTAGGATTCTTATCCTTTAGACATACAAACTAACATTACCATCATTTTTATCTATTTTAACTAGATATAGTTTTATACCAGTCCTATGTGGATGTACTTGTTCACACTAGGGTGTTATGAACATGAGACTTCATTGCAATATCTATTAATCATCCACATGTGATTTCTTGATATTAAAGAGAGAAATAATCGACATTAGTTTTTTTACAAAATGGTTTATACGTTCATGTTCACCAAGATTAACAGATATATCCTTATACATGTCTCATGTAAGTCTCATGTTATACTTCCTTGATAACTTATTGTTTCATTGTGAAATTTTAAAGACATATTACGAGTTTAATAACACAATCACGTTAATTCATAATAATCACTTCATTGTCTATGCATGATACAAACATTCCTTACAATGCAATCATAACATAGCAATGAGATATCATTTATTATGACATTCTCTTTCACATTATCACAACAATAGGTTTTTGAAATTATTATGTGATTAACCATTTTAACATATGATTAAGCATTATTCATATATCTCATTAAAGCATAGATAAAGTTTCATTTTATTTAAGAGATAACATATGTGTCATAACAATATTTAGATATTATTGTTGTATTCACCATATTACATTGTCTCAACTTAATATGCATCTATAATTAAGTCATAATGGAATCAAATCATCAATTTGTACTTTCAATAATGCATTCATAACCTACCATAAATTTTACATAACAATATTTCCATAAATGCAAAGGTATGCTGAAAATGACAACATGTAATCATATAATGGAGGTTAATCCCTCATTTTTTAATACATTATGATAATGAAAACAATCAGTAATTTAAAACAAACCTAAAGTTTCCTTAATCATTTGCGAAGTTATTCTTTTACTTTTAAAACAATACAAGCTCATTTATTACATTCATATGAAATGGCACAACAACATTAAAGTACATCGTAAACAAATCTTTTACCCTTTCATGTTCACTTTTCAAAACCTACAAGCTGAAATGATAAAGTATAACAATGTACATGTTCGGTTTGCAAGAACTGACATGGAACACACAAATCATTTCCTTACTATTTCACTATGAAAAGATGGTACAATTTTGTTTGATTTAACAACTAACTCGTTTAGTGAATAGTTAAATTTAAAATGAAATGCATAAGGAATATAAACAAGATTCTTATTATAAAAAAAAAGTTTATTTTACCATGCCATTAAATCATGACATAATGATATACCAAAAAAATTCCAACCGAAATCTCTTACTTTCCATCAATCATTGTAAGGTACTTTGATTCACATAATTCAATAAATTGTAAAAAATATAATTCCCATACAAATATCAAGAGAAAGGGAAGCTCCTTTTTAAAAAGGTGTTGCTACCATGTAACATTTAACAATATTAAGCAATAACAAGTATTATATTTTTAACCTTAGAAGAAATAATGTTGGAAAATTCAGCAATAAAAATCACATTGATTTCTACTTCCCAAATTTAACATTCAAATCAATAGACATGAAAGAAAATAGAGAAACATATTACCTTTATACATGCTTCAAGCACCATTCATTCCAAACACGCTTATACCGATTTATAAAGGAATTTTTAATCTATCTTATTAACAATTGTTTCCTATGGGTTATGTTTTACTACCATTAGGTCCACCGAAATATATCAAATATGAATCTATAATATTCTAAACAAAATATTACTATCAATTCCCTAAATTACCCTATATGGTTTGGAATGAAAAATACATTACATTATTATTGAAGCATGCAACCAAAAAGATAAATGACCCATAACAGAGAATCAAAATTCGAACTTCTATACCAACGTTTATTACCATATAAGAGAGAGTTGAATTACAACCATACAAAGGATGTTCGAGAATCTAAGATTCTTCCCAAATTTTAAGAAAAGGTAAGAATACCTAGGGTATACAAACCTCCCTCCATTCATGGCTCTAAATCATCAAGTCTTTAAGTGTAAACTTATTTGTAAGTTCTTTTACAAAAACATGGTTCAAGTTACACTTATAAGTTTTCCAAGCTATTCATTTTCTAACCAAGAAGGTATTTAGTTCAAACCAAAAATAATACACATAAAGGAAACCCACACCAACTTTGACCTAAATACTTTGATACCCTTTTTCTATTAAAATTACATAGTTTGTGAATTTGAGAACACAACTAAAATGAAATCCATAGCAATGATTCCAACAGGAATGGAAATAACAACAACCTTGATAAACCCATCAAAAAGGGAGTTAAAAATTCCAAAGGTCTATAATAACATTACGAATTAACACAAAACATTTAGAAAGTTATCAACAATCAGCCAAAATTACACTATCATTTCAAAATTAAAAAGTAAGACAAGGTGAAGTATGTCCATGCCTAAATGAGTGATGATTTTTACAACTTTTCCACCATATTTCCATCCAAAATCTTCTAGAAAGTGACTAATCCAAAACCAAGAAATTGAGCATCCCAATATTTATTCCCGCTCCCATCTTTAAAGAAAATATTGAACCAAGTTAACTAATTTTATTTTTAGCTAAATGGATTTGTAACTTCACCCTAAAAACCACCTCCTACCTTCCATGCATATCCAAAGGGAAGTTTGAATGGCTTAACAAAAAAAACCAACAAAAAATGAAATCACTTGCGTGTCGTTAAATTTCTCAAGAATATTTTCCTTTACCAAGAAATATGGCCTATACATTTAATGCATGTGGTTATGAATGATGAATGGTTAACTGAATGTTTAATGATTGTGATGGTAAAATAAGTTAATGTTTTTAGGACTGATACACCCCCTCTCAATCCATTGTTCTCATAATCATTGGTATCATAGAAGGTTCTTTATATTCAAGTCTAAAAACTTGAAGGATATCCTTAAATATCACAAGCATGTGTAAGTCTTCAGATGTTAAAGATATTTTAAGGAAGAAGTATGAAGTTTCTGAGTCCTTGATTCATAGCCTAGAAGATCATATAATTTTCATGGATTTAGAGCATGGTAAAGGAATCAAAGATCTTAAATATCAAGTGGAGAGTGTGTCTAAGGCCTTAAAATTCATAGAATAATTTTGTTCTAGGTATGAACAAAGAATGAGATCTTTGGAATTTGATTTGGAGAATGCACCTAACAGATTGAAGATGTATGATAGGTTTGAGAATATATTTTAATCTCTTGATGAGATCTTAGAAAGACAACTTAGGAATCTAGTGAAAAAAAAGCCTATGTTTTAGAGGAACAAGTGTGGAGAATGATGAAAAATAAGGCCCAAGAACTCAAGAAAGCATGAAGGTGATCAAAAAGGTTGATTCAATGAATTATAGATCTTACATATTAACCCTATTAGACAACCCAATTTAATTAGGTATGTTCATTCTATTAATTGATATTGTTATTCATGCAATGAATTTGGTCATAGAGCAAGGAATTATAAAAGGAAGATCTCAAAGAGTGAATTCTCATGGACTAGTGAAAGATCTTTCAAAGGTCATTTTTTTCATGTTGTTGATAGGGTCAGAGGAATGATATAGAAGGTTGTTCATTGTAGTTGAAATCTAAGTTCATTTCAGACAAGAGGAAAGAAGAATGTTGTTTACTACAATTTTCATGAATTAGGTCATAAAACAAGGTTTTGTAAAAGCAAGAGGGATGATAAAGGAAAGGATGTTCACGGAGAAAAATACTTTCATCAAGAGTAATTTCAAGGAGAAAGAATACTCATCCAAGGAGATCAAGGAAGATGGTCCTATAAACACTAAAAAGAAATTAAAGGAAACAAAATAAGGGCTTGAAATAGTCAAGATAATTAAGAGTTCTAATAATGAATATTCAAGTACATCCATGAAATTCCAGGTTGTTGAGAAAGAAAATGATGACAACAAATTTGATTCTCATAGTATAAGAGTTGAATATTCAAAGAAAGATAAGAAGGATACTTCAAAATTAGAGGTTCTCAAGAATGATCAAATGAAGTATGTCAAAGAAAGGAATAGTTTAATCAAGATGGAATACAAGTTCATTAAGCCCAAGGAAAATCTAGGAGCTATGTTTGATTTTGTTAAAATGACAAAGGTTGAAGAAGATCATATGTTCCAAACTATTATATAATCTCCGTGGCATGAAAAATTGAAGAAACTAGGATTTTGGGACACAACAAGAGTCAAAAGGTATGGATGTGACCTCTTCATCTATTTTTTATTCCTTGTTACTTATAGGTTTATAAGTTTGTCATGTTTTCATCTAAGAGAGGTATGATCTTGAAATAGGTTTGAATCATAGTCTTTGTCATAATGAAGGATCTATCTATGGTCTATTTATGTTTTGGAATTCATGTATATCATATATCTATGAGCTTCAAAATGTTGTCATGGGTAAATATACTAGGTGTGTAAGTTTCATGGTCTCAGTTTGAAGCCATCAAAAGATATTAAAGTATGAAGTGTAAAGTATAAATATGGTCTTTTTTGTCCTTTTTCATAAATGGTGCATTGTCTTAAGGTCATTTTGAAGTTGATAGTCTAAGAAATGTATGAAGTATAAAATGGTCTACAAATGTGTGTAAGTGCATTTAAATTATTTCAAAATTGTAAAAAAGATGTTGGTTCAGTGTGTATGGTTGAAAATCTTAAAAAAATATGTTTGATTTACGTTTATGTAATAGGTGGAAGGTCTGATTTTTTTATGTCTTAAGGTTGCTTCCTAGATGTATGTGATTGTTGAAAAAGGTATGGATTGTCAAGTTGATGAAAATATTTCATGAGTTAGTCCAAGAAAAAGAGCGCATCTTTAGTCAGAGTTTTGTGTTATTATAAAGGATTAAAAGTTTAAATCCTTTAAATAATGGTCCATCTATTATGAAGATTGTCTGAGTATGTGAAGAATAACCCAAAATATGTCTTGAGTTCTGATTCCAAGATTTTTGTAAGTATTGAAGATTATTTGATGAATCTATGGATATGAATAACATTATTTACTCAAAGAATTTGATTTGGAAAATAGTGTGCTATAGGTATGCACTTTTTTATCTCTTCTGATATGATTTTGTAAAATTGAAGGTGCAAATATGAAAAATACGAGTCAACAGAGGTTTTTGAAGCAAGAAGACCCGGTTGTGACCTATATCAGATTGAGATTGTTGTGAATAAAATTTCAAGTTCAAAAATTGAATACGTGGCCAAAAACTAGTCCAATTACATCCTAGATACATCTATAAGTTTGTGAATTCTTATTAAGTTAGGGGATCTATTTTTTTAAATCTAAAGGTGTTCTAAGTAGAAAGAAGGATAGGTAGGAAGAGATAATGGTGATTGCAGGAATGGTGGAAAAAGGAAAAGTTCTATGATCAAGTGATTTTATTAGTGTTGCAAATTTTAGTATGGATAATCTAGGTCAGTAGTAGTTCCTTTAAAAGATTGTGATGGCTTATGTGGATGCATAGTTGAAAGGTGATATCTCTGTAAGCTTAAAAACATGTGATAGCATGAGAAGAAGACAAAGAAAGTTAAAAATTATCTTAGGTATGTGGCATATGCTATAACTCATCTCCATGGTATGTTTACAAGGTATGTTCTTATGCATTGGAATAGCTAGTTAGTATTTTGTGATATGATGACAGGGGAACTGTAAGTTGATTCATCATGTGTTTTTTTTTCATCCCATTGCATTGGAGTTTGGAATTATGGGACTTACAGGATTTTATAGGAATCTTGGTCAAAAAAATTGTAGAGATAGTGTTAAAGGAGAATGACATGTTTGGTATGGTTTAATCCTAGAAGAAGATGTATGATAGGTTTAAATAAAAAGTGAAGTTGATATCTTATTTTGAGGAGTTGTTTCTGGGGCTCATTATAGGTCCACAAATCATTCATTGTTTTTGTTGAACATATAAAACAAAAATTACAGTCAAGAGGAGTCAAGCCAAGTAATTTTATCATTTTCCTATTATTTCCATTGTTCCATGTTGGTTTTTGTCATTTTCCATGTCCTTTTGTCACTATATCCTTTTTCATAGATGTCAAATAAGGGATAAGCATTATAAACATGGAAAATAGGTCTAGAATATATGTTTTTTCTTATAGTTATCATCAATGTTACTAAAGGTGGTTGACATCTGTTGGGCCTCAAAATATTAGCTAAGTAAAATAAGGAATGTGGACATGCGGGGCCTATATGAAGAAGCATGTGCAAGGTGAAGGCGCATAGGATAGGGTTTTGGAATGGTTTAATAGAACCCAAGATGAACGCACAAGGAAAACAAGGGTTTTAGGACTTATCCATATTCAGCATCCCAAGTAGTACATGAGAGATTTAGTGCCCACTTCCCTTTGACACCTTTTGATGCTTATTTTGATACTGTGATTACATTATAGACATTATTATGTTTTGATTTAGTATGTTGTTAGACATTGATCATGGATTATCATTGATCTAGATTTGATTATGATGCATGATGATTATTAGAGACACCTTATATGTGGATGATGATATATTATTTGACATGGATATTTATGGATGTTGTTCAGACATGTGATTTGGATATTAGGAGTTGATCTAGAAAATGGATATTATTTGACGAGGATATAAGTTGTTGATTAAAAATGCAATTGATGTAGTTGTTACTTCGATGTTGTTGTGATTCATTTACTTAGATGATTTTGTGATTTTATTTATATTCATTTTAAATGTTTTGATATGGCCACAAGGCTGAAGGAGGTATTTGTGTTTTGTAGGTTAAATATCACAAAAACATCGGGGGATCGGAGACCAACCAAAATGGAATTCTAAGTGAATTCGACAAGGTCACCATGACAACTTGTTTTATTGTGTTGTGTGTTGTTTTGTTAGGGATTCCCATGGGGGAATTTCCTTTATATGTGACCATGGGTTTGTGTATTTTAATTAATGTTTATTTATTGTTGTATGTATTTTATTAGTAATGTGTTCCCTTCTTTTAATTAATTAAAGTTGTGATAGATTAATGTGGGAAATCATATGATTAAAATTTAAATAAATTAAATTGGGATATGGGAAAATAATAATGGGAGTTGTTGGCTCTTTGAATTAATTTTGTAAGGGATGTGTAAGTTGTGTAAGGGCTTGTGTAAGTCAGATTTTGGAGTAAGAAATACTCCACCTCCATGACAAATTTGAATTTGTCCTTGGGGGCTGTTTTTGGAGGCTTGTGGGACAAGTAAAACTTGTCCCATGCCTCTAAATTTAATTTACCAACCATACTTATGGATGGAGATGTGATTTGTGACTTTTATAATGAATTTTATAAGTCATGTTACTTGTTTTGGATTGCACTTTCTTACATTTTAATTAATTTGTTGTCCCTTGAGGTGTGGGCTTTTTGGAGTGTGCAAGTAACTTGTCATTTTTCACCCACCTCTTTATTGAGCTTTGGAGAATGAAATCTTGTCTTTTGTGTTTGAATTTGAGGATGTTTGATGTGGCATCCTACATGGATCCACATCATCCTCTTCTTTCCCTCTTCTATTTAATTCAAACTCTCTTCTTGTTTTGGGGTTGTTGAATCATTTTGCAACTTCTTGGGGGCGCATTTTCTTGTGGGAGCTCTTGTTTTTGGAGGAAGTTTTGGAGAAAGATTTGCATGCTTGGGAGTTGCTGTTTTGGACTGTGTTTTCTTGGCATTTGAAGCTTGCTGTTGGGAGAAAAATTCACCATGGAGAGGTAGGAATTTAACTCTCATTCTTTTGCTATCATTTCCTTGTTGTGTTTTGTGAATGGTGCATGCTTTGTTTCATTTGTTGGCTGGTTGGGTAGACCTGCATTGGGAAGGTGTAGGAGAAGGCTATAGAGAATCCATGTGGGTGCGCATAAGGAATGTCATTGGAATTATATTTTTGTTGAGGGAGTTTTGGTTTGGGATCCACCATGGAAAAGAACTAACTTGCATTTCTTACTTTGGGGGGGGCATAAGGATGTGTGTGGGATGAATTATTCTAGTGGGTTGTTCTGGTGGATGCCCAATTCCCAATTGGAAGGCATAAGTAGCTTCCCCATAGACCTTGCTCCTTTGGCTTGCATGATCAAGCCTGAGTTTTGATTGAAATGTTTTCTATTGCAGTTGTAAACTGTTGTTTTGTATTGAATTATGTTTATATTGAAATGTGTATGTGAAAGAATGTTGTGTGTTGTGGAAGCCAGTTATTGCCATGGGTTTAATTACATCTATTATTGTATCTTGGTTGGGGATCGAGGCCAAAGATGAAGGATGGATTCTCCTTTCCTTGGATGTCCTGGTTGGGTGGAGAGCATTTGTAACATTCCCATTTTAAGACTTTAGAAAAAGGAATTTTTTTTTTTGCATGATTAATGTTCTCTGTTCTAAATACATAATTTAGAACACACATTTCATAACAATCATTCTTGTTATCCAAAATTCACCCCTCAAGGTAATTTTGATAACATGCATCAAATTCTTTAGTCCCAAGCAATTATATTGAGTCGGACAAAAATTCATGTTTCTAGGGTCCCCTCATATTTTTTCTAACTCCCCTGTCCAAGAAGAAGAGAGCAAGTTCTGAGGAAATGTGAAAAAATTGCAAAAAATAAGCTCGGGCAAGAAAAAATCATGAAAAATGGCTAAGTCCTAGTCCTTGCAATAGTCGGGACATGAGGGACATCTGGACGCGAACCGGCCGAAAGGCCGCCAGGCGGTCACGCAGCATTTGGGACATTCGGGCCAAAGGGACGCGCGGGACGCGGAAATCCGAACTGGCTGAAAATTTGAAAAATTTGAAAAATTTGACTAACTGTTGAAACAGGAAGTCCGGACGCGAGGGCCAAAAGTACGCGAACCGGCTGGATCAGCTGAAATGAGTCAAGGCATCCTGGAATAGTTGAGCCGAAGGTATGCGAAATACATGGACCTACTGGATCGGCCGAAATGAGAACTTTCGGTCGGGCGCTGGATAACAAGACGCAAACCGGCGAATCGGGAAAATTTGTCCCAAACAGTCCGAAAGCAAATGGGACATCTGGGCCGCGAGTACGCGAACCAGCCGGTTCGGCTGAAATGGGAAATTTCAGCACTGTGCTAAATGGGACAGAGGGACATGTGGGACGCGAAAAGCTGGAGCCGAAAGCCAATCAGATCACGCCACGTGTCACCGGCAGAAAAGGGACATGGAAGCCCATTTCAGGCGGTTTGGAAGAATTTGTCCCACACAGCACTGGGACATTTGGGACAAAGGGACACGCGGGACGCGAAAATCCGAAGCGGCCGAAGGAGAAGAAGAAAAGTCAACATTTGGTCCGGAAACTTCAAATGGCCATAACTTTTGACTCCGAGCTCCGATTTTCACAAAATTGGACTTTTCGAACGAGCGAGCACGATGTCATCTATGCCACAAAACTGGATTTATTATTTTTGATGAGGGTAGATATATTTAAATAAGAGAAATATATTCGGCTCCAGTCAGTTAATGCTCATTCCCGTCAAATGACAGAAAACGCCTGCCAGCCCAAAATAGCTGCCCGCACTCAGAAGGCCATAACTTTTGCATTTCTCAACGAAATCGCACAAAATTGGTACCGTTGGAATCATGGTTCCAAGCCCGATGCATAGAAATCAAGAAATTCTAGATTTGATAAATAATTGATTAATATTTTTAAGAAAACATGGCCGGGTTTAGAAAAGTGTTTTATTTGGTATTCTGGAGTGCAATTAAGAGACATGGTCATCATTCTTTCTCGCTGCAGCACATGGGACAATATGGGAGCATTTTTCAAGTAATTTGCAATCATTTCACTCAATTTAATGCCTCTTACAGTGGTTGAAGGACAGATTTCAGGATTTCCATTTTCCCTTCTCTTTCCCTTCTCATTTTTCTATAAATTGGAGTGTTGGGCTCATTATAAAAGAGAGAGTTTTTGTGTAGCAAAGCTCAAAAAATTTCTTTGTGAAGCTAGTGTGTTGCAGGCCCTTGTAGTGGACTCCTTGCATGGTGATCCGTGCCCTTATCTTGTAATAAGATCGAATCATGTGCATACCAGAAGCAATAAAATACAAAGTTTGTGGATGTATCTTCCCCGCTTTGTGTTTTCTTGCATTCTTCTTGCCCTTTTATCTTTCTACAAGAATATTGTGTCTATTATTATGTTCTTGCAGGAATTCATTATCATTGTGTGTGCTTGGAATATTGCTGTGAATGCATTTTGCTAGATTATGGAGAACTGTCATCACCTCTTTTAGTGTACACTTTACCTCTGTATTTCACACATTGGAGACTACTCTCACATCCTCCTTTTCTGGTGTATCACCGCTTTAGTGTAGGATTTCATTTTATGCATTCTCTTTCCCTGTTCCCTTAGAAATTTATATTAGAACAGTTAGCTTATCCTGCATTAGAGTAGATTGTGGCAGGTAGTTTAGGAGCAAGAACCAGCTTTCTCTGGAGGTCTATCTCAAGTAGCAAGTCCCACAACTTGGAGATAGTACCCATGTTATCCAATCACACTATGAGTTCAGTATATGCATGGGGTGCTATGATTCGGTGATAACAATTCTTATAACAAATAACCATATGCAGCTATAATGACTCGGTGAGCAACCCGATCTATTCATTCCATGACTCGATGAACTACCGATCCATTCACGTGTACCATTGAGTTGTTGATTATTCTACTAAATACTCAAATTTCTTAGTTCTCTTACCCTATTCTAGTTTATGAGTGATCTTTCCAAGGAACCTAACTAAATTTTTGTTACCAATATTCATCGGCATCACTATCCTTAGACGAGGTGACATAGACAACGCAATCAAAGATCTTACAATACTTTGGCCAAAGATTTCTAACATAATGTTTGTATAACTTATTCCTTGATGACATACTCATCAATCCAGAATACATCCTTCACCCCACTCCATTGTTATCTAGAATGTCTTACACTGACTTCTGTCAGTCCCCCTTGCCCAAGGTTTAACTCTATTACAGGTTAACAACTTAGGTCATGATATGAAGAGGCTCATAAAGACTTAGGGTAAATTGGCATACTGGGTCAACCTAGGTTAACCCCGTGTGCCAAGGTACCCTAAGTCCTAAAGGGCTACTTCATATCCTAGCTATGATACTAACCAGTCCTGGAGGAAAATCTTGATCAAGTTCAAAGGTGTGTAGATCTTGACGATCAATGCAGAAGGGTGTTGCCACATGTTAACTGCATTGTTGTATCCTCAAGAAGATCCTAATCTTCTCGAAGGTATAACCATGTAGTTGACATGTGTCAACATCCTACGGAATAGCCTCATGAAGATGTACATACCTCCATGAATTTACTTACATTAAGTTAAGTTTGGGTTATTAGACGACATATTTCGGCAGCCCAACAAACCCCAAGTTCAACACTCTTTAAGTTATTTTTATATCTCAGATTCATATAATCCTAAGAACTTTAATTAACTTAAGATTGCTTCCAGATTTGTTAGTTTTGACCTAACAACCCGTTATCCTAAACAGGACAGCAACATCTCATGTTCCTTTACTTTAAATAACTTAACCAATTAAGGAAGTGTAACTGCCTACTAGGCTGTAACATATCAGACTTTTTATAATTAAGTCTTAATGATTAACAATCATAACTTCCTCTTTTATTTAGTTCATTACTAGAGAGGAAGGGTCTTCCTCTTCATAGTTACATTCTAGGGCTTAACACACCCATAATGTCCTTTATAATTACAATGGTTTTAATTATAGTTTTATTTCACATCACAGGATATAATGAAATACTTAAATAAGATTGTTGTATTCAGCCACTCATTTAACTTCAACTTACTTAGGAAGTTCATCAAAATTCCTTTTTATAATACCATCATGAATATACATCCAACCATATAGATAATAAGAAGTTTTATCCTCAAAACAAGATAATTTACACAATCTATGCTAGTAAATTTCCATCTTTCAATTCATTTAAAACTTATACATTTACAACTTATGCATTTTAGGCATACTGTGTGACAACAACCTATATTCAGAATGAGATAAAATTTTCTTTTTACAATACAACTTTGAGAACAAATCAGAATTTCATTCACAAGAATCAACTTAGATCAGCCAATGCATCAAGTAAGTTTTTGCCTTCTTTTATCACTTACGAAGTCCATCTGCAAAAATTGCTAGCACGGGTCAGTTCAATGAACTGAGCATGATAAGCACTAAGCCTTAAAACAAAGTGCAATCCACTAAATGTCCCAATAAGAACAACCCTGCTTTAATGAACCACTAATAGTTCATGCCCCTAAGCATATGTAATATTAATAAAAGAAGAGTAATACTAAGGAAGATTTAACAAAATAGAAGAACAGAATATACTCCATAAATTCAGTCCTTCAAATCAAAGTATAATTGACCTTATCAATTATCTTTATAAAACAACAATCATAACATATCATTATTTCTAATCTTGCCAGATTATATTACAACACTTATCCTCTCTAAAAGATACAGGAAATGTTTTCGGCATATTCACATTAAGATGTTTCATCCAATTTGTTAAGTAAAGCAGAGGAGAAAACATCTCCGATATGCCTAAGCACTTGACATCCAATAGGGCAGAAACATATGCATATCATAATTTAACTAATCCTCTTAAGGGTTTACTACTTTAAAATTCAACATTTTAAAGTATTCATCAACATATTCATATAAAGGTAATCCTAGAAAACATGATAGATTATCAGTCAACTATAAGTTTACAATTCTCTTAGCCAGCCAATCAACCAACTTTTCCTACTTACTTTCAGTCAATTTAAAAGTGTAGAAAGACTAAATTAAGTATTGAATCTCCTTTTTAATCCAAACAAAATCAGGAAGTTCCAACCATTGAACTTACCCAATCTACATTAGCAAAGTTTACCTATCATAATATGATCCCAATCTATAACCAAATCTTACAACTCAATTAAATAGTTTTACTTCCTTTTTAAACATACAGTTCATGTTTAAGCAAGAGTTCCAAGAAAAGAGAGCTAGAACAACATCAGTAAAGAGATAACCAACTGATACATCTTTCTCAACTTTCCCAACATAATACATGTTTTCTACTTTCCGATAGAAACATTTTAATAATGCAACTCATACACAGCCCACAAACGGTAAGGTATTACAGTATATCCCTGAAGACTTATTATTCTTTCATTGTACCAAAATAGTCTTCAGATAAGAAGAAATCATGCAACCATTTTCTTTCTTAGAACCCATTCACTATCTACAGAAAAATTCCATCTATCTTACCTTAAATTTTTCCCTTTTTAAACTTGACAACAAAACAATGATGTTCAAACACAAATCAAATCAATTTTAAAATCACTATTTACTTTTCCAGACTTGACATCCATTTATTGAGCTCAACAAGAAGTAAGAAATCTGGTTTGGTACTCACCCTCTAGACTTCCCGATAGTCCAGGTAAGGCAGAACTATCCCAATAACGACAAGTTCAACAATAATATAAATATAATTCATACTGAGTAAGACTCAGATTATAATCCCGAGCTCAATGAAATAGACACAACTTCCTCAAAGGCTCGAATCATTCAAAGTTGAAAAACCAAGTTAGGGTAACAACAGGTTCCCTCTTAGTTATAAAGTAACCAAATCCTATAATAGTTGAACCGATACATCATTCTAGATTACCATTTAATTTGAAACATCAAGAACAAATTTCCTATACAGTGTTGCTTTACCATATTCAAATCACAAATTCATACTTACCCAAATACCATAATACTAAACCGATTATAATGAAATACTTATAAATAGTTCAGAATCAAGAATAGGTCTTCTAATTTCATTCAAACACCTTTCAAACCCTATTTCCAATTTCAAATAGAATGTAATAAACTTGACATCGTTAAGACTTAACGAATTTCAAGTCGGGTTCGTAAAGAGTCTCCACAAACCATTAATGTGGTCAAAGAATAAGATTTCACAAGCACCATGCTAAGAGACTTCAAGTTACAGTCTAGTTTACCCATAATAGCAAACACAATTTTAGTACTGTTCCAAAATCAACCAAGTTTTCGCAAGAAGAAACACAACACTAATCCATATACTATTTTTCCTGTGCATGCAAGTTTCATTATCAGTCAATGTTCCTCACAAGAAGAAATACAAACTAAACCATATATTGGCTTACACATAGTGTCCTGTGAATTTCAAAAATAGTCAATGCCTTTCGCAAGAAGAATACAGACTAAACCATATACTATATTTCCTGTGCATGCAAACTTTACAACAGTTAAAGTTTCCACAAGGTGATACAAAACATCCCACCCATGAATTTATTCACAGTCCAATTAACCATGAGATAAAACACTAACATCTTAAAGAAAATAATCTTAGAAATGGTTTCACACCGAAATGAGTTTTCAACCAATTAGCTCGAACCAGTTTAAGAGTTTCCAAAAGTTACTAGAGTTGCTTACCCGCTTGGGTTTATAAACACAACAATTCACAACACCAACTCAACGAATACAGACAGATCTCATGTAACAATAAAGACCACTAAAGAAGTCGAAACCAATCAACAATTTCAACCACTGAAGAAGTACTATGAAGTTTCTGGTTTTTCTCACATATTCACAATTCCGTTGTAAAAGAAAAAGCAATGCAAAACAAGCTTCCAAATGTAATCAAGTAAAATCCAGATTCAACCAGAAACACAAGTTTATACAAAACCCATAAATCCATATACCAGATAAAGCATGGATGCAAAAACACAATAGAGCAAGTTGTTTTAATGAAAACATTTAGAGGATGCAAAATATTTTAACAGTTAGAGCCTATCATGCCTGATAGTGCCGCTATGAAATCGAAGAAGACCTCTGATCGAGCTCCTTTCTTCTCCTCTTCTCCACGAAAGGTCAAACAACCAAAAATTCTTCCCCAGTGTTTTATATACATTCCACAAAATGAAAATAGATCCAAAACCTCAAAAATAGCCATGCAATGAAGCTTGAACTGCTGGTTTGAAAAACTAGATCGCATGAAGAGTGAAAAACAGAGCACATGCAAAATGAAACAACTCATCCAAAATCACTGGCATGCCTACCAAGGTGGTTTGGGCTCAAAACCCAAATGCATTTAATTCCATTAACTCCAAGTTTCCCGCTCAGTCCTCCTTGCCACCGACCACCAAATTTGGCGAGTGCCAAATCAAATTTAACAAACATTTCAAACTTTAGGATGCTACCACCTAGGCTTC